>BLBF01000046.1:7117876-7132910 GCA_015471245.1 Laticauda colubrina
TTTCACTATTCACTCAAGTCCCGATAAAAGAAACTCTTGAAATCATCAAAAATAAATACCAACCAGCTAAACACCTCATGGAACTAACAGAACAGCCACATGAAAGCCACAGGTCACAGCATCAAATTCAGTGGCACTAAAACCCTGGCCACTATAGAAAACCCCAACCACAGAATCATCAGAGAAGCCATAGAGATTGAAAAAAGACCTGAAAGCATGAATAGAAGAGATGATTCCACCACTGTCAATCTTTTGGAAGCCTGCACTCTCAAATACCACACCACAAGCCAGGCAAACACCTGGGCACAAACAGACTCCCTCTGATACCTCCAGCTCAAACACCCCCCCCCACCAGGCACCTAGATGAAACCTGGCTTCCTTATAGATAATAGCCATCCTTTCACATGAAGCCAAGCTGCACTGAAAGCCTCCAGTGCAGGAGCAGAGTGTTGCCAGCCAATGAAAGCCACAAAACAGACAGAAGAAACCAGAAACACCAATCAAACAAACTCCAAGTCCAATAAACACAGACCAAGACTCCCAACCAATCAGGATGTAGAAAAAGACATTCTGCCACAATAATAGGCTAGCCTCAAATTTAAAACCAACGGCTGTGAGACCCTGACCCACATACAAACTCCATACAGAAGCCTGATGATGGCAGATGAGATTCTGCTGAAACATTGCTACAACTTTAAAAGCACTACAATGACGTGGGATAATACACGAAGGAAGCTGAAAAGCACACATGTAAGTCCCTGCGAAAACTTAAAAAAACAAATATATATATATATATATATATTTGTCAAGTGATCATAAGATAACAGGTATAAGTATTAGTGTGGTTTTGAATACATGAAATGGATACATATAAGAAAAAAAAAAGAAACAATAGGACAGGGATGGTAGGCACATTGGTGCGCTTATGCATGCCCCCTACAGACCTCTTAGGAAAGGGGTGAGGTCAATAGAAGACAGTTTCAGGTTAAAGAGTTGCTGCTCTTGTGCAGGCCTTCAGAATAGTCCATCAGATCCAGTTCCCTTTCCCTTTCCAACCAGTTGGGCAGATTATCTTGTTGGCTGATGTAGTGGTAATGAGGAAAGCCATTGTTATCCCTGGGAATTTATTGACATACTTTGATTTCTCCTTCCTATTAAGAAAAATCCAGAGATTTAAGAAATCACTCTGAGCGAACCTGCCTGATTTTGTTTTACTCTTGGTTTATGCATAATGGAGAAGAAGTGTGTGTGCACGTCTTCATGTAGATTCAGAGCTTTTTCCCCTGTAAAAGTCTCAGCTGATTGATTCTCATCCCAGAATCATGTGCTGGCCAGTCAATGTCAGGCTTCACAGGCTTCTGACCATAGCAGAGTCATAAAGTCACGGTGCTGGTTTTGACAAAAACCTTGGGGTGCAAAATGTGTGATCATTGAACCGGTTGTTTTGCCAGTAGCATCTCACCCCTGCCCACGATATAATATATACAGCTTGTCTTGTCTCTATAGTCTACATATACACCAACTTGCACACATGCAGCCCAGCAAGAAAAGAGAAATATAAAATACAGACCAAACATATACTAATTTATTACATGGATGAAAATGTAAAAGCCTCCTTGGATCACTACTACTGAGGCAGTTGGAAAGACAAGCAATATTTTGCAGGCTTACCCTAAATGATTACACTTTTGAATCCTGCAGAATATAGGAAATAAATTCTGTAGAGGAACTCAGGATCACTGACTATCTGTCAGTCTGTACATGCATTGGATAGATCTCAGAAGCCAGTCAAAATAAGATGGCATTGAAAAAATATTGCTGACTACCTGTTTTACCTACTTTATTTACCATTTTATACTGCACTGGTAAGACCACACTTGAAACAATGCATCCAGTTCTGAACATTACAAAAAAAAAGTTGAGATTCTAAAAAGAGTGCAGTGAAGAGCAACAAAGATGACAAGGGGACTAAAGGCTAAACTGTACGTTGAATGGTTGTGGGTACTGGGAATGTTTTGTCTAATAAAGAGAAGAATTAGGGATGACATGATACCAGTCTTCCAATATTGAGGGGCTGTCACAGAGAAAAGGGGGTGAAGCAACTGAGAGTAGGAGAAGTAGCAATGTGAAAAAAAAATAAAGAAAGATCCAACCAGAACTAAGGAGAAATTTCCTGAAAGTGAGAACAATCAATCAGTTGAACAGCTTGCCACTGAAAGTTGTGGGTGTTCCATCACTGAAGGGTTTCAAGAAGAGCCATTTGTCCAGAAGGGTACAAACTCCTTTGCCCTGAGCAAAAGGTTAAATTAGAAGACCTCCAAAGTCCCTTCCCATCCTATTATTCTATCTTTTATGTTTGGGGGTTGCTGAGAAAAGTGATTCAACAAAATAAACTCCCCAATGGCAGAGGCAATTGGGCAGTAGCTCAGAAAGTCCTCTTTTCGAAGCTCCCCTGATCTTGTGGCCCAGTGAAGTCCATTCAGACTGCTTGATGCTTCTCCAGTGCACATCCAGACACTCAAACGTCCATTGCTGAGTTACAGAGGACAAAGTGCAGATGGTTTCTCTGCCCACAGCTTGTAGAGGCATTAGGAAGTTATTATGTGAGCTTCCCCCACCTACTCATCCTTCTTTTAGCTCAAAAATCCCTTCCCTCATGATTGCTTAGCTTTCCTTACCAACCTCTGCAAGCTGATCTTTTATTTGTTTATAATTAATGCCTGCTTTGAAGACAGGGTGGCTTTTTCCTCCATTAGCAGAATTCAATAAGAATTTGTTCTAATTTGAGGGCATCCAAGACTTTGGGCGTTTTACTGGTACAATGAACCCACAACTTATTGGAACCCAAAAAAGCAAACTAAAGTAAAAAATAAACAAGTGCAAAGTCGGCACCTGATTAAGCAGCAATTGAAAGAGATAAAATGCTGGATGGTCTACAACCTCTTCATTTCATTTACATAATCTGGTTAAATATGTGATGCAAACACAGTTCAAGGTTAGTTGCTAACATCTTCTTTTTCCCCACCAAAGGTTTCTCCCACTGACAGAAGTTAGTTGATCGGGTTGTTTTGTTGTGTAACAACAAAAAGTTCAAAGAGATGGCAAGAAAAATATTAGAATGTTATACATTATAGTAGTATAAATGCTAGTTTTACTGTGACTGTATCTTATCAAATATCTTACCTTATAGCGTATCAAAGAGAGAAGCAATCTAGAATTAAGGCAAAATTTCCTGACAGCAAGAGCAATTAATCAATGGAATGACTTGCCTTCAGAAGTCGTGGGTGCTCCAACACTGGAGATTTTTAAGCAGAGATTGGTCAGCCATTTGTCTAGTATGGTATAATCTTCTGCTTGATCAGGGGGTTAGACTAGAAGACCTCCAAGGTCCTTTCCAACTCTTATTCTGAATTCTGTATGCTATATATTGATTTTATTGTTTTCATGTAATCATAAAGTTTGTTAGCCTTGGTTTGCTAATTTTGGGCCATGTTCTGGACTATGATATGTGGACTATGATACATTTTTGTCTGTTTGTGATTTACTTTTGCTCCTCAGAATGATCCAATATCTTTATCAATAATAGCTTTCTATTTTCCTCTCTAAATCTTCCAGTTTTCTTCAGAATGGAATTCTGTATGAAGCGGGAATGGAGGCCTCCAGTGACTGAGAGAAGTTTGTATGACCTCAAACTAGTTGTTTAACATATGTTCCTACATATTGAGGAGACCAAATATCCCAGGACTGATAATAACAAGATACCTTGCTTTGCTGTTAATGGAGAAACATTTATTACAGCCTTCAATTTGAAGACATGCATATCCATCCTGTGCAACCAGCATGGCTAAAGCACATGTCACACTGAAACAACGGATGCAAAGAGGATGTAAAATGGACAAAAAACCTTGCCATCCGTTCGAAAACGCGATGTACTCACTGCCTCCGTTTGGCTTCCACTCTATCCATCCAGCATCCGTTTATGGACGTTTCATCCACTCCAAAAGTTTTGGGCTGCCCAAAACTTTTGTGCGGAAAATGTATCCAGTTTGTCTGTTCTGCATCTGCTACACATCTGCTACGCATCCGCTAGGCATCCGTTACGAATCCGTTACGTATCCGCTATATCTGCTAGGCATCTGCTAGGCATCCGCGGAACTCCATCCGCCCATCCGGAACGGACGCAGAATGGATGCAGAACGGATGCCTAGCGGATGCAGAATGGAAACAAAGTGTTTAAAATGGAAAAAACGTTCGCAGAGGGGACCTATCTCAGACATTAAGGATGTCTAGAGGATGCCTAGAGGATGCCTAGCGGAAAACCTATATTTCCTATAAAAAGGGGGAGCAACTCGCTTGCATCTCACTTTCAGAACAGCAGCCCAGCGGTGCAGACCTCTGCAGCCTTCATCTGGCTCTTCCTCTTCCACAGCATCTAGTCATGTCCACCATGGATTATAACAAAGTCCTTTCGGCAGCCACCATCGTTCTGCAACAGTGCGAAGCCATCTGCAGGTTCTGTGAACTCTACTGCAAGAAGAAAAGGAGCCACCCAAAAAGAGTCTGGATCCGAAGATGGTTTGCCAGAAGAGCAGAGGACGGACTGTACAACAAGCTGATGGTGGAGCTCAGGAGCGAAGACACTCGGGTGTTCCAGAAATTCATGAGGATGCCTCCAGCCATGTTTGACGAAGTTGTGCAGTGCCTGACACCCAGGTTGACCAAGGCAAACACCAGCTTCCGGCCCAGCCTGGAACCTGGGCTCAAGGTGGCACTCACTCTGCGCCACCTGGCCTCAGGGACCCCCTACATGAGCATGCAGTACGGCTGGAGGGTGCCATCCAACACCATCAGCATTGTGGTCAGAGACGTGGTGCAGGCAATCATCGAAGAATACAAGGAGGAGCTCCTCCAGTACCCCTCCACTGAAGAAGGATGGAAGAAAGTTGCAGAGCAGTGGTATCAGAAGTGGAACTTAACACACACCGTTGGAGCCATTGATGGCAAGCACGTGGCCTGCAAAGCTCCACCCAACTCAGGGTCCACTTATTTCAACTCCAAGGGCTTCTTCAGCATCATCCTCTTCGCCATGGTTGATGCTGACTACAAGTTCATGTACATCGATGCTTCAGGCAATGGCTCATCTTCAGATGCCCAGGTATACAACGCCAGTCACCTCAAGGAGGAGCTGGAAGGCAACCTCATCGTGGGCTTCCCAGATCCAGAACCCCTGCCCAACGACACGCAAGATGTGCCCTACTTCATCGTGGGGGATGACGCCTTCTCCCTCACAACCTACCTCATGAAGCCCTACACTTCCAGACTCCTCACCCGTGAAGAGAGGATCTTCAACTACAGGCTGTCCAGGGCAAGGCGGGTGGTGGAGAACGCCTTTGGCATCCTGGCCAACAGGTTCCAGGTACTTCTCACCACCATGCAGCATTGCCCAGAGACCTTGAGGAGGATCATGGAAGCTTGCTGCATCCTGCACAATCTCATGTGCACCCGCTACCCAGTCTTGCAGAACAGGCTTGTGGACCGTCAACAAGGCAATGGGGACATGGAGCCTGGGGAATGGAGGCAAGGGCGAAACCTGATTGACACTGAGAATGTGCAAGGCCCCAACAGAGCCTCATCTGAAGGGAAGAAGCAGCACAACCTCCTGAGACAATGGTGCAACTCCCCAGCTGGAGCAGTGGAGTGGCAAGACAGGATGGTAGATGCTTAATGGATGCTTCCTTCAGTCTGTCTCATCACACGGATGAGATTGGGCCATGTATGTTTGGTTGGCCTACAATGAACAGGGCGTTTAATAAAGAGTTGTGTTTATGTTGACATGTGTGGATAATTATTACATTATTTTTGATAATAAAGGGCCGTAGGTGTGGCACCTGGGAGGGTGGACTATACAGTCCCACTATGCTTGCACTGGAGGTTTATCTATCCTACTGCTATCCTAACCCATCCCACAACTATTACCCATCCCACAGGTATCCTAACCCATCCCAAAGCTATCCTTACTCATCCCACAAGCATGCAAAGGCTTAAACCATTTCTAAAAGTTTCCACCAAGACTTTATAAAAAAAAAGAAATGAAGCAAGTGTGTGAATCATAAATAGACTTTATTAAAAACAAGCTATAAAACAAAAAAGAGTCTCTGGCACTCCTCTTGGTCGCTCAGTCTCAGGGGTAAAGGTGCTGTGGAGGTGGCTGGTGCTGGAGTGCTTTTCATCAGCTCCTCCAGAAGCAGAAGCAGCAGAAGCCGCAGCCCCAGAAGAGCGAGCCCGTGCTGCAGAAGCCCCAGCAGAACCAGAGTGAGGGCCAGGGGGCGGGATGGTAGCCCTGTCGCTCTTGCAAGGGGTGGCAGCAGATGGCTGAGGCTTGCTGTGCTTCCGCATGGTTATGGGGTTGCTGGCTGGCAGGGAGGCTGGCAGGAACCAAGGCTGGCAGGAAGGCTGGCAGGGAGGCTGGCACCAAGGCTGGCTGGCAGGCTGGCACCAAGACAGGCACCAAGGCTGGCAGGAAGGCTGGCAGGCAGGCAGGCACCAAGGCTGGCAGGCAGACATGAACCAAGGCTGGCAGAAAGGCAGGCAGCAAGGTTGGCAGGCAGACTGGCTGGCAGCAAGGCTTGCAGGCAGGCTGGCAGCAAGGCTGGCAGGGAGGCTGGCAGCAAGGCTGGCAGGGAGGCTGGCAGCAAGGCTGGCAGCAAGGCTGGTAGCAAGGCTGGCAGCAAGGATGGCAGGCAGACATGCAGGCAGGGCAGGCAAGGCAGCCAATCCGTCCGGCAGCAGGTCTTTCCTCTGAATGGCGACCTGCTTCCGAGCTGCTTCCATTATATCCGCGGGGCTGATGCAATGCATCCTCCCCGCATGCGCAATTAACGCCAGACATCCGCTAGGCTTCCACTGTGCATCCGCTGTGCATCCGCTGTGCATCCGCTTCATCCGCTTGGCGTCCGTTCTGCATCCACTGTATTCGGTCTGCGTCCGCTTCACTGAAGCCCCCCGGAAGCCCTGCGGATGTGCCATCCGCTCCCATCCGCTTCCATCCGCTGGGCTTCCGCTCTGCATCCGCTTCATCTGCTGTGCATCCGCTGTATCCATTCCGCATCCGCTTCGCTGAGACCCCCTGGAAGCCCAGCAGATGTGCCATCCTCTCCCATCCGCTTCCATCTGCTAGGCTTCCGTTCCGCATCCACTTTGCATCCGCCCTGCGTCCGTGTTATCCGCTCCAGTTATGCAAATTTTTGCCCCTTTTGAGAGCAGATAACAACGGATGGAACATTTTGCTCGTCCGCTGTGTCCTTTTTGCATCCGTTGGGCAGTGTGACATGGGATTTACATGATGAAAAGTGGCTATATACAGATGCTTAAATAGGTTAAGTAAAAAATCATCCAGATGGGCCTCAATCAAGTTTAGCTTGTATAGAAGATGAATTGAGCTCTGACTTTGAGGGTAAATTTGGAGAAGAGAAATGGTTTCTCAGCCCTAGGAAAATAGAAAGTGTAGGAAATAAATGCAGAACAGACCCACCTTAACTTTGATGTCCTTAAAAATGGGGACTGAAAGTTTGGATTGCCTCCAAACAATAACCTTCCAACATCTCTGCAAAGTTTGGTTTTTGAACTGGCATATCTTGAACAGCTGACAAGTTTTAACCTTAATTAGGTCTGTTTCTGACCTAATATCCTGTGCAAACCCAGCTTTGTAGTTAGTTAATGGTTCAACATATGATATGAGCAAACATATGTATTATGAGAAAGCAGTAAACACATCTTTTTAGTCAAGGCTACCTTAAAATGAAATACACATATATGCTTCACCTCAGTGCTTCACCTCAGTGCGTCTCTTTCAATAGGAAAGCCAGCCTATGAGCTTTGAAATCTTCAAGGGACAGCTGCTGATAGACGTCCATCTTGATGGGAATTGACACCACTTGTTCTCCAGCCTTGAGTTAAACATGACAGCCAGTCAAGGTGCCATCCCTTAGAGGAATGGCAGTTATTCCCCCTTTAAGAGGAGATGTCACTTCTGTGGAATTGGCTGCAGAGAAGAAGACAGAATCCTCCTTAGTTTATGATGGGACATCAGTGGAGGTCATGGCAAGGTTGCTCTGCTTACTTTTGGCTTGTGAAAAATGTCTTATCACAGAAGCTTTTGGCTTGGTTGCTAGATGGCTAAATTGATCTGACAATTTTTCTGAATTTCTAAAAACTCTCCTGAATCAAACTGAAGGTCAGAAAGTGAAAACTATAAAAGGCAGAGGCTGGCAGTTATTTTAAGGCTGGGGAATGTGGACTGATTTTATTTAAATTCTGAAATGTCTATTCTGGGTTTACAATGGTTTGTCTTCTCTCTCTCAAAATGATGGGAAGTCACATTCTGTTTTTTAGAAATGATGACTTAAGTGGGGTATGAAAACAACCATGGGGTACCTTAGATAGTGCTGGAGAAACAGATTTGCCCTATTCCAATCTATGCCTATATCATTTAATGCCAGTGTATGATTTAAAATAGCACAGTATCTAAACAAAATGATTCGGTTGAGATCTGCATGTGTGGGATTGGGGTGGATTGCAAGGGCGACTCCGAAATATAATGTTATTATATTTTATCTATATCTTAAATTATTGTACATTATTTCAATTTTATTTTGGATTGTATTTCATTCCTATTTCATCTTAAATTGTATTTCGTCTAGATTCCATTTTAAATTGTATTTTATCAAATTTCATTTTGAATTGCTTTTATTAAACTTTAGTAACAATTTGTTGCTGGAACTTTGCACTTTGATATGGCCCAAGGGCTAATCAATAAAGACTAATATATATATAATACCAATGTATGACATGTTTCTCTAGAGCAGGCCTGTCAAACTCCCAGCTCACGGGCCAGATGTGTCACACGCTGGCCAAGCCATGCCCAGTTTAGTGAAGGGGAAAAAAGTCCCAATACAACATGTGACACCACCATGATGAAGTGAGCTTGACACCCCTGCACTAGAGTATTCCAATGTAGATGGTACTTTCTAGAGAACTCCCCTGGTCATGCACTCTTCTGTTTCAGTTCCAACAGGAAAATAAGCAGGAAAACTTCCCAGTGAACTATATATTTTGCTTCCAGCACAACATTATTTTTTCCACTTAAATAAAGTCTTTAGTCTATGCCTATTCAGTTTCTAGAGATGTTCTCTTGAGAAGAACTTGAACCAGCAAACCTACAAACAGGAGAAGGAACCTAACTTCTTGCCTCTATTTGGCAGTTGTCATTGTTATTCTCATATGTGCTATGTATCCTGTCCTAACAACCCTGAGCAACCTATCCTTAAGCCAAGGGTCCCCAATCTTGGCAACTAAGGAATTCTGGGAGTTGAAGTCCACAAGTCTTAAAGTTGCCAAGTGTCTTAAGCACAGATGAAAAAGGCACAAATTTGGACTTGGCAAGAGAAGATATTAGGACCTTCAACAACCTGGGACAGCAACCTGTAAGAAATTGACTCTCAGCAGCTGCAGTTTCAGCAGCTGCTGATCAATGGAAACTGTAAAAGGGGCCACTTGGTTTTGTGTGTCACTGATGCTTAACTTGGGGACCACATAATTCCTTCTTTTTTAAAAAATAAACTTTCTTGAATTTTTATTACATTAAAAACATAAAAAATATATCACTCAATAACAGCTATTTGTGATGCTTATCGTATAACAATCATTTGTGCAATATTTACAGATATTAATTTGTGCATAATTATATTCTTATTCTATCCATATTCTATATTTAATAATTACCTATCCTTAATCTGTCTCCGATCTATACCACTGTTCCCATACCTTACAAAATATTGAAGCTTCCTTATCCAGTAAACTCAGATTAATTTGTCCATTTCAGCACATAATTCTTTCTGAAGATGTTTTTAGAGTAGAATTGTTTGCTATGGTATGGTTTTTGCTAGAAATTGGAAGTAAATGTGAAAAACATTGTAAATTGTGGTTACATGACCATGGGGTTCTGCAAATGGTTGCTGAGTGCCCAAAATATAGTTATATGACTGTAGAGAGTGGTGGTAGACATCAAAACATCAAATTTGGGTCATAAATCCCATTTTCAGGGTTTATCTTAAACATGAGCCATTGCTATGTGACCAGTTGTAAGTCATGGATTACCTGTGGTTCAGATTATTTAATTTAACATTTAAAAAAATTAACATCACTATTTAAGTACCTTTCCTATATTAGAAGCAGACATCAAAATTCAGATAGCTCCTTATTTCAAATTAAAGAGACAATAGAAGATAAGTGATATAAGCAGAATGAAGATTCTTGAGTTCTATTGCATAGATTCAAATGTAATGATTATCATAATCTCAGATTACAGATCAATCTATAATTACGCAGGACTGAGCCCAATTTTATTCATGTTTATGTCCCCGTTAAAATAAAGAGGCTGCAAGTACTGGATTTAATAATGGGGGAGTAACTGATAGGATTGGCCTCTATAGATTTTGATAGGTGTTTGGGCTTTTGAGGAAACCAGTGCACAGCCTACAAGTGAACAGTTCTCACCCATGTAACAGGTGTACGACACTGTCTTTACTGTAATCAACAAGAATGGAGGGGAGGAGATAGTGTTCATTATTGACATAATGTGGCACATCAAGTAAAGGAGCAGAATAAGAAACATCTCTATCCAGCTTGCTATCTCCCTAAGAGACAGCAGGTCTGGAAGATTAATTCCATGGCATCAAACTGTGTACCCTGGGCACAGTTTTTTAAAAATCTGCAAGAGGATTTGATTGGGATTTAAATGCTATTGTTCATGAAGAGATTGTTCATTAGTGAGAGACAAACATCTTGATGGGGGCTTAGAAAGTTAGCTTTTGTGTAAACTTGTGAGAAAGGTAGCCACATGGAGTACTCCTTATTGTACAGTACTCACAATCAGATGCTCTATTGAATAAAGGTTGTCATCTGTTGGTAGTTCTTACTGTTATGTCTCCAAGAATAGCAACATAATCTCTTCCTTTCCTCTACCTCCCTCTCTTTCCTTCCTTCCTTACTGCCCCAGGGCTCAGAAATTTCAGAAATGGGCTCACACTCAGATGCTTTAGAGCAGGGGTCGCCAACCTTTTGGACCTCAGGGACCACCAAACTCATAAATTTAAATCTCAGGGACCACTAACTGGTTCTTTGGGTGTGGCCAAATTTATGGATGTTGCTTGGTGGTCATCTGACTGGCTGGGCATGGCTTGTATGTAAATATTATAAATATTTACATAAATATTGAATTTTTAATAAAAAAGAGCAACTTTTACCCAAAATCAGGCAAAGCAGACAGGCAGATTGAGTTGCTCACAGAATCATTCAGTGATCTATCTATCTGCCATTGGCTAGCTCAGTCTGTCAGATAAAATTTGCTTGCTGTGAGTCTGCACTGAATAATAGAACCTTCAAATAGTCCTAAGGGAAGTTTGGCTGTGCTTAAAAGCAGAGCCAAAGATCTAAAGATTAACTAGAAAGCAAGAAATCCAACCATTTCCTGCTTCCTAGCTAATCTAAATCTCCTGGTACTGCAGAACAGCTGATGGTTGGAAAAAGGAAAAATAGCAATTTAGCAGGTAAGTTTGCTGGGTGAGGAGTGAGTGGGCGGGGAGGATTCCTGTGGGCCGTGTGGGCAGCACAGCCTTGTGTTTCTGCACAGCCTGGATTCATTGTTTTAGGGAGTGTTTTGGGGGTGAGATTTCTCTGCGGCCCACCAAAATTTTCTCGTGGCCTACCGGTTGGCGACTGCTGCTTTTGAGGGATTCCTACAATGGATGCATGGAGAAATTTCAGAAAAATGGATTGTGTGACATCCTTGTCATGCTTTATTGACAAGGTGGCTAAGGAGTTGGATGTGAATATCACTCCATTCCACTGTTTATGACCCTTTCCCTTGGTGTCCCTGGCTTTTCTCATTTTCATATCATCCTGAGGAAAAACCTCAAAGAGCAATTCTTACCATAGGGCTTCTTCAGACCAAGAAGGGTGAGCAGCAGCCAGGAAGGGCTGCACAATACCGGGCTACAACCCGAACAATAATGTGAGCTCAGTAAGAATCCAAGAGATTCTTGAACTCTTGAAAAGAGATATTCAAGTGCTACAAAAGTGCAAGAAAAAGACAGAGGCTTCTTTGTAGGGGAACAAAACAGTGGTAACAATATGTCTTCTCATTCATCCAAGTCATGGTTGTTCCAAAGGTGCTTTTCCAATGCAGGCATGGAACCTTCTTGGGACTGCTGAAATGACTGTGTTGTAAACATGAGACAGGTGGTCTCACACCCATCCCCACTCCGATTCAGGTGACTGAGGATAAAGATAAAACCCCAAGTAGCCTCAATGACCCTCAGCTAACAACCAACACTAAAAGAGCTACTGACCAGATGACTGTAAAGAATATAAATTCTTCTATTGACTACCAATCAGGTGAAACTGAAGAGGCTTTTTGGATGAGAAGCGAAAAGCTTTCAGAGAAAAATCCCAAAGAAGTCCAGTTGCCTTTCTGAAAAAGCACCTTTGAGATGAGTGGTCATTATAATCATTAAATAGAGTGCTTCCAGTTTGTGTAAGCTGAGTATAAGCTATGCCTTATCATTCCCATGGAGTTCACCTCTGTGGTGGGAAGGCTGAGAAGATGGAAGTTGTAGTCTGTCTGCAGCCTCCAGGTTCAGAAAAGCTGCCTTAACGCCCAAATGTCCTTAAACTTAGTTGTATTTTGTCACTGAAAAAAAGAATATCAATGCATTAAATGAACAGGAATGAACAACTCTGTCCCTCTGGTGGTTTTGTTCAGTTTAGTTCAGGTTTCAGGTTTCCTCCATGGGTGGGACAAGAGAGAATTTTTTAAAAAAATAGAAAGGAAAAGGAAGGGTTATCAATCTTCATTTTTGTGGCCACTTATCATTTTAATAGCTTCTCTAGCACATTAAGTAAAAATGACTTTTTCACTAAATGATCCCGAGAATGTAAGTGAGCATAGCTGTTAGGAGGGGGAGAGAGAGAGGAGAGAGAGAGATAGAGAGAGAGACTTGGGATTACAGAAAGGAAGGAAGAGGAAAATGGCTGAGGTGGACATTTATTTGAGACCCTTTTTACTTGATTTATTTATTTCATTTATTCTTGCCACATACTTGGTAATTAAAAAAAAGAAAAACTCAAGGAAACTAACCACAGCCAAAGGTCATAAAATCCAATCAATTAATTTTCTTTGGGGGGAAACAATACATATTTCTTTCTTCCTTTGCCACCACCCATATTCACATACACAAAATCGCAGACTGATGTCTGTGGACAGAAGAGGCTCCCACCTTTGGCATTGCAAAAGACTGACACTTTAGGACAGGGGTGCCCAATCTTAGCAACTTTTAAGACACGTGGATTTCAAATCCCAGAATTCCTCAGCCAGACAACTGGGACCTTGTGTCATGGTCGTCCTTTTGTAAGGTGCTGAAGACCAGATTGTTATTTCAGGCCACTGAGGCAAGCAGTGAGTCGTATTGATGGATTGGCTATTGATTGAAAGATAGGAGGATTTACCTGGACTTTTGGCATAAGATGTAGTGATTGTTATAACTCCCTTTTAATTATTTTGGATTGTTGGCTCTTTTTCACTTTTTAATTTATTGTTTGTTACTCAGAGTCACATTAGCTAGATGGGTGGCGAATTAAATGGTATGTATGATTCTACCGGTTCTGACTGGTTCTATAGAACCCCTTGTTAACTTTCTAAGCAGTTCGGAGAACTGGTCCTTAGAAAAAACCTCCTTTTGTCTCTCCCCCCCCCCATTGCATTCTTGGCAGTATGCCAAGACTTACTGTCTCCAGAGGAGTTTCTTTTTTCTTGATACTTTGTTAAAGAGGAAGGGTTATTTTAAGCTTTTTGCACTGCTGTTGGGAGGAAATACTCCCCTGGAAATACTTCTTGGCTAGCTAGAAAGATTGACATTCAAACGTGAGTTTACATACCCTTTCTGAGTTTTGGTCTAAAACTGGTTTTTAGTGAAGCTTAATTCTGTGCTTGGTGATGTTTAATCCTATGTTTATTGATGGGATAATTTTCCCTATTCAGCTTTGTTTGGAAGGAAAAAGATTAATTTCTGTTCCTGAAAAGAAACTGATTTGAGAAATCTGGCTAATTCCTGTGTCTATTTGTTCTGGTAATTGGTTTAACAAGCAACAGCTACACTTGTGATTTAATTATTTGTGTTGTGTTTTAATTTTTTTCCTGCCTCATGGTTTCTTTTTCTATCTGGGGAGGGGTTTTTCCTTCATTGCTTTAGTGGTATCTGGTACTGTTCTTTTGGGGTGTACTTCCAAGAGGCAGGATACATTTTTGGCACTTATTTTTCTTACTGTTTTTCTGGGTGGCATGTGACCTTTCCTTAAACCTGGATGACTTCCTTAGGATATCTTATGAGATGAGTGAGACCAGCTGGTATCTTTAAATGGTGCAAATGGATCTAAGGATTGTTTTTCCTGGGTGTGCTCTTTCTGGAGAGCTTAAATCACCTGTCTGCTAAAGGGTTTCACTTTATGAGCAAGAGGTGTCTATTGATAGTTATCATTGTATTTTAACTATTTTAATTCCTGAATGTGCTCTGGTACTCTGCCTGATTTGTAAATCTGGTTTGTAGGTATTTTTAATCTAATGATTGGTATTGAGGGCAGCTTTTTGTATTTTTGTACAGGTAATCCTTGACTTACAACAATTCATTTAGTGACCATTCAAAATTACAATGGCACTGGAAAAAGTGACTTGCGACTGTTTTTCATTCTTATAATCATTGCAGCATCCCCACTGTCATGGGAGGCCAGGCAAGGAGAAGCACCCCTTGACATGAGTGATATCAAGTTGGCCACGCCCACCCAGTCACATGATCACCAAGCCACACCCACCAATGAAGCCACACCCACAGAAACAGTTGTTAAAAAAATTGAATCCCACCCCTGAATATATATAGTATACATATCGTATGTGTGTGTGTGTGTGTGTGTGTATATATATATA
>BLBF01000046.1:7133010-7167076 GCA_015471245.1 Laticauda colubrina
ATATATATATATATATATATATGTGCTGTTCAGCTTCCTTCGGGTATTATCCCACGTCATTGTAGTTCTGTTAAAGTTGTAGCAACGTTTCAGCAGAATCTCATCTGCCATCATCAGGCTTCTGTATGGATGTGGGTCTCACAGCTTCTGGTTTTTAAATTTGAGGCTGGTTCATTCTGATTGGCTGGGAGCCTGGACCTGTTTCATTGGACTTGGAGTTTGATTGATTGGTGTTCCTGGTTTCTTCTGTCTGTTTTGTGGCCTTGATTGGCTGGCAACAGTCCGTTCCTGTGTTGGAGGCTTTCAGTGCAGCTTGGCTCCGTGTGAAGGGACGGCCGCTCTTTATTAGCAAGCTGGGTTTCACCCGGGTGCCTAGTGGGGGGGTTAGGTTGGAGCTATCAGAGGGAGTCTGCCCCTGCCCAGGTGTCTGCCTGGCTTGTGGCATGGAGATCCTTCCATTTGAGAGTGCAGGCTTCCAAATGATTGACAGTCTGGTGGAATCATCTCTTCTATTCATGCTGTCAGGTCTTTTTTCAATCTCTATGAAACGTTGCTACAACTTTAGAAGCACAACTACAATGACGTGGGATAATACCCGAAGGAAGCTGGACAGCATATATATATACACATGAGCGTGATGCCTCAGCAGTTAAAGACACTAAGTTTGTCAGCTGGAGAACTGACAGCTTGGATTCAAGATCCAAGTGCTATGCAATGGGATGAGCTCCCATTCCTGCCCTAGTTCCTGCCCCCCTAGCAGTTTGAAAGCATGCAGATGCAAGCAGATCAATAGGTACCACTTTGATGGTGAGGTAACAGCATTCCAAGTGCTGGCTGGGTGCATGGAAATTGTCTTTGGTCAGCACTGGCTCCCTCAGCCAAGAAATAGAGCAGAGCACCATGCCTGTCAGGTCCCATAGATTCCTATCAGGATGCTGCCATTTTGGTAGGGAGGGGACATTCATTACTTTATAGCTTTTTTCCTGGTGCCTATCTATCCTGTACTTTGATTTACCTTGGTGGGAATGTAAAGGGGGAGTCCCGGCCATCTGTTTTGTCTCAACTTCAGAGCCTCCAGCAAGAGATGCCTGGGAACAGCTTCTTATCACCTTCTCAGACAGTGATTCTCAAAACAACTTCACACTTGTGGATTGGCTTATTCAACACCGGACTGAGGGGAGGGGTTTCTAACTGCCTTAACCTAACTGAATTGCATGGGAATCCTCAGATCCTGCTTTCTTTTGTCTTGCTATTTCTTTCCTTAAATAAAAGGCTCCTTTTGACATGCTAATTGTTTCAAGAGTTCTACTTTCTTGAAGGGAGAGGAGAGGCAGGCCCTTACAATAAGACAGAGTTGGACACAACTGACAGGGAAACCTTTATGTTTCTTATGTATCAATCCATCCATCCTTTAAAATGTACCAATCAATCAATCTTGTAACCTTCTATGAAACAAACAAAACGTTAAAAAGTTATGATACTCATGTAGTTATTTACCAAGCACATTAGATTTTATTCAAGTAACCAAAATATCTTTACAATCCCCAAGGCAGCTATAATGTTTGGAAATTGAAAGTTGAAAAATTTGACATGCCCTAAGTCTGGAATATTCAATGTATGAGTTTTGAGAGAATGACACATCATCACAGGGTTGAAGTAAAGTCTACAGAACTTTAGTCATAGCCACCTATGTTCTTTTTCCATGCCTTGATTTGAAGGAATGTATGAATAGGACTTTTATTTTCTGAGATGCTTTGCAGTTTGCAGAAATAGATGCCTGCTGTCAACCATAGGAGTCTCCAGGATTCTTCCACAGTTTCAGGCTATTAACCAGGGTTAGCTAGCTTGCTCAGCTGGAGGTTAGGAAATATTGTTTTGTAACGATCCTTATCTTACCTGGCTGAAATCTCATCAGCTTTTATGTTTTTATTATAGTTGATAAATCAAAAATAGGAATTATACAAAATACCAACATTCCTTCTACACGCACACACACACACACACACACAACTTCTCATACTTGTATATAAAGTGTTCTTTACAACAGTGTCAATAAAGCATATAAACACTTTTCATTCATACATAACCGACCTACATCTGAAAGCTGCTGGTTTATAAGTCCCAAGGTTTAAAATTCACTCAGTAATTGAAGCTACAAATCTATCACTCCAATGTTGATAGATAAGTCTGCTTGCAACAAGAAGGTAATGGAGAATCTATTTTTGTTGTCAGTCATCAGTTTCCATGTAAAGATATATAGTTCAAAGGATTATGGACAATCCAAAATATTGAAAACTGCAACATTCTACTTACAGAAAGAAAAATTGGAGCTGGTTGGGAGGAGAAAGCATAAAGCAAGATTTTATGAGCACAGCCTTACAACATGAGTGCTCAGCCTTTTGGCTAGCCTGGGTTGCATTGAGTGAAGAGAAATGGTCTCTATAAAATATATAATATAGTTAATGTATATGAGTCACATTAAAATGTTAACAATTTACGATCTACCTGGGAAGGCTGATATCAATTTTGTAAATCTGAAAGTACAAACCTCCCACTATCTCTTTTACCACCTGATAAATCAACACCTGATAACTTTCTGAGTTTCTTTCTCTGCCCATTATGTAGCTGCAGGTTATGCCTCATCTTATCTGTTCATTCTTTAGGACAGGGGTCGCCAACCTTTTGGACCTCAGGTACCACCAAACTCATAATTTTAAATCCCAGGGACCACTAACTGGTTCTGTGGGCATGGTCTAATTTGTGGGTGTGGCTTGGTGGTCATCTGACTGGCTGGGCATGGCTTGTTTGTAAATATTATAAATATTTATATAAATATTGATTTTTTTGTAAAAAAGAGCAACTTTTACCCAAAATCAGGCAAAGCAGGCAGGCAGATTGAGTTGCTCACAGAATCATTCAGTGATCTATCTATCTGTCATCGGCTAGTTCAGTCTGTCACATAAAATTTGCTTGCCATGAGTCTGCACTGAATAATAGAACCTTCAGTCCGAAGGGAGGTTCGGCTGTGCTTAAAAGCAGAGCCAAAGATCTAAAGATTAACTAGAAAGCAAGAAATCCAACCATTTCCTGCTTCCTAGCTAGTCTAAATCTCCCTGGTACAGCAGAACAGCTGATGGTCAGAAAAAGGAAAAATAGCAATTTAGCAAGTCAGTTTGCTGGGTAAGGAGTGAGTGGGTGGGGAGGATTCTTGCAGGCCATGTGAGCAGCGCAGCCTTGTGTTTCTGCATAGCCAGGATTAATTGCTTTGGGGGGTGTTTTTGGGGTGAGATTTCTCTGCAGCCCACCAAAATTTTCTCGTGGCCCACCAGTGAACCGCAACCGATTGGTTGGCGACTGCTGATCTAGGCAACGTCTCTTTCCATTGTCTCCAAAGGTCATTCCCAGACATAATTGCAGGTGCTTTCCTGATAACTGTTGTGTTTGAGAAAAACTGGATATCCTCTTTTGATGCTACCTTTCCAATGATTGAAAAGGTTTTTTAAAAACCAATAACTTCTGTAGCACCTCCTGGTCTTGAAGTGTTATAGCATGTAGTTAAAGGATTTAGTCTTCTGAGATATAGATCTATCTCATAAGAAATAAACCAAATCAAACTCCTCCTCTAAAATAGAAAAGATAAACAATACAAACATACTTTACATTTTAAATATCCAAACGCAAACATTCCTCAGTAATTAGCTGATTAGGTTATGGGAAAATAACAACTTGATATTAAAAGAAAGAAAAATTCGAAAACAACATGAATTCCTCCAATAAGTCACATGATGCTGCTGGGTCGCTACAAATGAGCAAGAAGAAGATTCTGGGGAGCATTTCCAATTGTCATGACCCATGACCTAACACAGAAGCTGCTTCATCTGAACCCGTGGAATGTCAGTATCATGAGTATCACCAAGCCAAACACAGGCAGGTGAAGCAGTCAGAAATTTCACTTCCAAGCCCAAGTATTTGGAGAGTAGAGTGGAGAGCAGAGGAAAGATGCTCAATAAAGCTCATTGCCAAGCAAGGAAGTAACTCTAAAGGCAGCTACCTAGAGCTTGATATCAGAGACAAACCATTCATATACAACCACCTGATCTCTTGCTCTGGTATGTTTCTCTCCTGAATCTTGCTTGTGAAACTCGGAACTTCAGACTGGATTTTGACTGCTCTTCTGCATGTTTATGTTGAAAGCAAAACCAGTCAGTCAAACTTTCTTTCCAGTAGGCTTTGTTGATTTATATTCTTTTTCTTGTCTTCTGTTATCTACTCAGCCTTGAGTAAATTGTTTTCATCATCTACATTGAAGTTCCTAAGAGGCACATAAATAAGAAGACTCAGGAAGAACCACATTTAAACAGAAATTAACCCTACACAGCCTTTTGATTAGATTTATTTATTATACAGGAGTAGCAATTTTCTGAAACGTATTTTCTGCTATAGATTACCTGCATTTCTCTAAATTCTTGGACATTCCAGCTGTTTCTTTCCTTTGATTTAGAAAACACAGGTAGTGTCCCCTGCTTTGTGAAGATGTGGAATGGGTACACTTGAATCAATTGTTTGGCTGTAACTTCTTGTCTGGCAAGGAAAGTCTATTTACTACAGTTTTAATGGAAGTGTTAAAATGGTAAAATTCTATTTGATGATGATGATGATGATGATGAAGATCATACATTGAAAAACTTGATGTTTTTTAAAATGATACTTCTAGTCATCATCACTTTAACACATTCTTTGGTTCAGTATTTGTAAACAGCAATGGATCAAGCCCAGTACTTCCTAGTCAAACCATAGACAACTACAATGATCTAATACATATCGATTTTACAGAAGACATTGTTGAAAAGGCACTGTGCAATCTGAAACCATCCCTATCTATTGGACCGGAGGGAATATGTGCCTACTTCTTAAAAAGCTGTCTACTGCCATAGCCAAACCTCTATGCATAATCTTTGAAAAATCTTTCAGGACCAGCTCCTTGCCAAAACTATGGTCACAAGCCATAATCATCCCCATCTTCAAAAAAAGAGACCCCAGCCTCATTGAAAATTACAGACCAATCTCCTGTAAAGTCATGAAATCAATTATTAACCAATCCATTATCCTCCACTTAGAGACAAACAACCTACTCTCTAATAAACAATTTGGTTTCAGAAAAAAACTATCCTGTAATCTGCAACTCTTACACTGCAAAAACATATGGACTACACAACTCGATCAGGGCAAAGCAATAGATGCAATCTACATAGACTTCTGTAAAGCCTTTTATTTAGTGGTACATGACAAACTGCTACTAAAATTAAAATCTTATGGTATCTCTGGACACCTGCATAACTGGATAGAAGCATTCCTGTCAAACAGACAACAAATGGTCAAAATTGGGAGTGTCCTATCAAATTCTGTACCTGTCAAAAGTGGTGTCCCCCAAGGTAGTCTTTTAGGACCAACTCTCTTCATACTCTACATAAATGACCTCTGTGATCATATTAAGAGCAACTGCGTTCTCTTTGCTGATGATGTAAAGCTATTCAACACCACAGACAATACTACTATCCTCCAAAACGACCTTGACTATGTTTCAGAATGGTCAATCAAATGGCAACTTCAAAACTCAACAAATAAATACTTTGGATTGACAGTCTGCTGAAGAATGGAAAGTAATATCCCCACTTGCTTCCCCACCAATCCTTCATACCTTTTCTCTATTGTATTCTGATTCAGTTAAATTTTATTTACCACTATTTCTCAGCTAGCAAAGCTGCTGAGCAGTCAGCTGAAAAAATGCATAAAAAATCAGCGCATAATTCTAGGAAGAGAAAGGAGGATGAGGGATTTTTTTAAAAATTACTGAGGTAGCAAGCACATATACACCAGCAAATCCAATGCACATAAAAAAATCTTTAAAAAAGAACCAAGCTAATATGCTCAGGAAATGTCTGAACAGAGGAGAACTTCCTCACCCCAGATTCCTTTGGAAATGGGGGCTAGTTCCTTTCAGCCAAAGGGGGAAACTGCTCCTCAGTAAAGCCACTTATTTGTGAGATGGGTGCTTGTATAAATTTGATGAATAAATGAAGGAAGCAGCAAGATACTATTATGGTCTGAAAAAATGGATAATGTTACTTTTCCCAGTTGCAGAGGAAATCTAGGGTTTGCCCCCTCTCTTCCTTTGTATCTTGCATTACAGCCCAGTTTATTCTTCTCTTTCCTTTCCTTCAAAATGCAGATTATAACTCTTTCAGAGCATAACCTATTGGTGGCTTTTGGTTTGTTTATCTTTCTTAAAACCAAAAAGCACTCTTAGCTGCAACTTTCTTGGAACAAAGGGCTCCCTGGAGCAGTTTACCTTCAATGTTCAAAGCATAATGTGTAACACAAATGAAATGATGCAAGAAATAAAAGCCTAGATTCACTCAATTTTCAGTGTAAATGCCATTGGTCCTAGAATCACCACAGTTCTACCCATGCATGGGAGGAAGAGTTTTATGCATTTGGGAGAAAGGCAAGATTTTCAGAAGGAGAAAAATCAGTGGGAGGAAAAACACCTTAGAGGTTTCCCCCTCTCCCACTGATTAGTTCAACTCAGTGGCCATGAAATAGTTGACATTATCTCATGGGGAAATTAGATAATGCAACTTCAGCAAAGTATAGGAATGTAATAGAGTAGTAGTGTTTCTCAGCCTTGGAAACTTGAATATGTATGGACTTCAACTCCCAGCACTGGCTGGCTGGGGAATTCTGGGAATTGAAGTCCACATATCTTTAAGTTGCCAAGGTTGAGAAACACTGGAATAGAGTATTCTTAAAGAGCCTGGCTAGCATGCTCCATATTGCAAAGTTGCAAGACCCACAGCTAGTTTTCACAGGAGGCATGTGCCTCTGCTGCTATATAGCTTATATTTATAAGCTATAGCAAGTGTTCAACAACAGAATACTCTGATGATATACCAAAATGTGATTGGCAACAATTTACCCCAATTGTCCACTTCTTGAGGCTAAATATAGTTGGAAGGAGCAGAAGATCTTAAATGTGTGAAGATGATTAAAGAGACTGGGGAAAAATAAGATGTGTTAGATTATCACTCACATTGTGCCCAAATTGAGTGTTTGTGTGTCAAAGGATATGTTGTCTAGAGATCTATGGATCTATTGGCTAGTTTCTATGGAGTTTCTCCATCACCAGATCATGGTTGTCCCAAAGGTGCTTTTTTTCAAAAGGCAAATATCCTTTGTTTTTTCTTGAAGATGTATCACCTATCATCCAAGAAACTTCAGCTTCTCTATCAGGAGACTGGTAGTCCACCCAACAGCCAGTGTAGTATAGTAGTTAAGAGGGTGGACTTAGACCAAGGAGATATAAGATTTCACTCAGCCATATGGGTGAATTTAATCTGCCTTTTTTTTTTTTTTTGGCCTTAATCTGACAGTTGTGAAAATTAAATTGGGAGATCTCCTTTCTCCTAAGTAAACCATCCTGAACTCTCAGAGTAAAAGTCTCAGAATCGAATTCCATTAATCGTTTAGTTAGCCAGTAGGTCAGTTAACTAACTCATAATACTGATGATGGAACGATGGATGAATAATTTTGCTGCATAGCTTCATGCATGAATACTGTAAGCAAATTGTTCTTTCAGCAATTTAGATTTTTAAAGAATATTTTTGTATTGAATTTAAAGCTGCAGAACCCCCAGCTGAAACTTTGAAATAAGATTGGATTCATGTTCTCTTAATAATTAGACAACATTCTGCAGTTTCTAGCTATTTATCATCCTTTTTCTGGCTTTTGCTTGAAAGCGGGAGGTTTTGAAATGAGCTGAGATGGTCTCAATGCTCAGTCAGGAGAATTATGCTCACTTTCAATGGAATACAACCTTTCCAACCCTCTGAAAGAATATATGAAGCTTCAAAAGAAGACATGGTAGCATTGAACATGTGACCTCATCCTCCACCAGCTTTCATGTCTTTGCATGTTCACCTGAAGCCCCAAACTTAATCTTCCAACCAAGCAGATGCAGGTTACTGTAACCCAATGTGGATTTAATTCAAGCATTTGCTCATTTCTTATTTCTGTTTTATGGCCCAGTGAGTAGAGATGGCAAGGAAATTCATCTGAAAAGTTTTTCTGCCTACTTTTTTCCATTCCACCTACCAAATCTAAATACCAAATGAACCATAGCTGTGCTTGAAAAATCCTTCTTTTCAGAATTCTGTCATGCTAAACGTAGCTTAAAAATGTACCCTAGAATATATTTATTAAAGTAAACCCCAGAATATATATATTAAAGTGAAATATAGATATAAACATGTTTATTCAATGTACAAAACATACAAAATATTATTTAAGGGCAATGTTAAGTGTAGACCTTTTCCTATCTAAAAGGAAGATTCGCTTTTCTTTGGTAGGAGATTCTCAAACTTTGAATGTTCTTCTATAGAGTTTATTGTATGATTTCTATACTTTAACTAAATTACGTATTTTATACATGGCCCAAGAAAATTCCTCTTCACTCAATGTGCCCCAGGCAAGTCAAAAGTTAGACACCTATGATTTAAATCCTCCCTTAAAAAAAACTTTTCATACCATTAGTAGGAAGATAATGCATTAAGATGCTTTCATCATTTTGGGTGGAATGTAGTCTGGATTCCCAAGAGGGAAGGGCTGCATTCCAATGGGCAAAGTGACAGCAAAGCTTGGAAAATTTGGTTGGCAAGGAGAGGGTGAAAATGGCTCCTCCCTAACCCTTTCTAACAGTTCCCAGAATATATGTGTAGTTATGTAAATAATTGCTTTAGTCTGATAAGATTGATGTCAGGCCACAAGAACAACAAATATTCTTAGAGGTGGTGGCACAGTGGTTAGTGCAGGCTAACTCACTGCTCACTTCAAGAATTCGATTCTGCATGGCTCAAGGTTAACTCAGCTTTCCATCTTTCAAGGTTGATAAAATGAGGACCCACATTGTTGGGGGCGATAGGCTGACTCTGTAAATAACTTCAAGAGGGTTACAAAGCACTTTGAAACAGTTTTAATCTAAGTGCTATTGCTATGTCCAAGTAGTTTCCTTTGTTATTCTTTACCTATTGGTAGAAATGTTACTAAACTAAAGTGATTATTTGTACAACTGAGTTATGAAGGATCTGTGTTAACCCTCTTCTGCCAACCAAATTTTTCATGCTCTGCAATCTTTTTGCCCTCTGGAATGAAGCTCCTCCCTCCTGGGAATACAGACATTCTAACTCACCATTGGATGAAAAGGTTTGCTGAGACTATCCTGCAATTCTTTTCCTGGTAGATGAAAGACCTACAAATATGTATTAAGATGACAAATGAAGCCAGACTTTCATATCAACTGACACGGAGTGTCATGGCTACGGGGCATCTGGATAACAAAAGAGCTTGGAAACATCTGAGATTTTTTTTGAAGTGGTAATCTGCATTCAGCAGTTCCTTAAAGGCCACCCATTTCCCTTCTTGTATCTTCTTGCCCTTGGCTAGAAGTTGTACTTGGACAGCTCTCTCCCTCATTTAAATTAGTTCACTTTTGAAATTGGCCATTGTATCATAATAACAAAAGAGCTTACAAGACCTGCCATGATAATGAGACTTGAATTTCTTCATTCTTTCAATGTCACACCCTATTCTCTTTTCTTGGAGTAAATTTTCTCCTCTGGCATATTTTGTATTTAAAGCCCCTGTCACACTGCACCAATGGATGGAAAGAGGATGTAAAACGGAGAAAAACACTTGCCATCCGTTGGTTAATGCGATGCTTCCATTCTGTACTCACTGCCTCCATTTTGCTTCCTCTCTATCCGTCCAGCATCCGTCTATTGACGTTTCATCTGCTCAGAGGGTTTTGACCTGCTCAAAACTTTTGAGCGGAAAATGTATCCAATGCATCCGTTCTGCATCCGCTAGGCATACGGGGGACATCCGTTCTGCATCCGTTACGCATCCGCTATATCCGCTAGCATCCGCTGCACATCTGCACAACTCGCATCCGCTCGGACGCAGGGAGGAAGCGGAACGGACGCGGAACGGATGTGCAGCATTAGTAGCACGGACAGAGAAAGGATGAAAGCGGATGCAGCACGCAAAGAAAGCATTTAAAGTGGAAAAAACATTCGCAGAGGGGACCTATCTCGAATATAAAGGAAGTCTAGAGGATGCCTAGAGGATGCAAAAGAACACATAGGGGAAAACCTATACTGCCTATAAAAAGGGGGAGCAACTCACCTGCATCTCACTTTCAGACCAGCAGCCCTGCTGTGCAGACCTCTGCAGCCTTCATCTGACTTTTTCTCTTCCACAGCATCCAGTCATATCCACCATGGATCATAACAAACTCATTTTGGTAGCCACCATCCTTCTGCAACAGTGCGAAGCCATCTACAGGCTCTGTGAACTCTACTACGGGAAGAAAAGGAGGCGGCCAAGAAGTGTCTGGGTCCGAAGATGGATTGGGAGAAAAGCAGAGTACAGATTGTACAACAAGCTGATGGTGGAGCTCAGGAACGAAGACACTCGTGCATTCCAGAACTTCATGAGGATGCCTCCAGCCATGTTTGATGAAGTTGTGCAGCAGCTGACACCCAGGTTGACCAAGCAGAGCACCAACTTCCGGCTCAGCCTGGACCCTGGGCTCAAGGTGGCACTCACTCTGCGCCACCTGGCCTCAGGGACCACCTACAGGAGCATACAGTACGGCTGGAGGGTGCCACACAACACCATCAGCATTGTGGTCAGAGAAGTGGTGCAGGCCATCATCGAAGAATACCTGGAGGAGCTCCTCCAGTGCCCCTCCACTGAAGAAGGATGGAAGAAAGTTGCAGAGCAGTGGTATCAGAGGTGGAACTTCCCCCACACCGTTGGAGCCATAGATGGGAAGCACGTGGCCTGCAAAGCTCCAGCCAAGTCGGGGTCCACTTATTTCAACTACAAGGGCTTCTTCAGCATCGTCCTCTTCACCATGGTCGATGTTGACTACAAGTTCATGTACATCAATGCTTCAGGCAATGGCTCATCTTCAGATGCCCAGGTATACAACGCCAGTCACCTCAAGGAGGGGCTGGAAGGCCACCTCATCGTGGGCTTCCCAGATCAAGACCCCCTGCCCAACGACACGCAAGATGTGCCCTACTTCATCGTGGGGGATGACGCCTTCTCCCTCAGAACCTACCTCATGAAGCCCTACACTTCCAGACTCCTCACCCATGAAGAGAGGATCTTCAACTACAGGCTGTCCAGGGCAAGGCGGGTGGTGGAGAACGCCTTTGGCTTCCTGGCCAACAGGTTCCAGGTACTTCTCACCACCATGCAGCATCGCCCAGAGACCGTGAGGAGGATCGTGGAAGCTTGCTGCATCCTGCACAATCTCATGTGCACCCGCTACCCAGTCTTGCAGAACAGACTCGTGGACCTCCAGCAAGGCAATGGGGACATGGAGCCTGGGGAATGGAGGCAAGGGTGAAACCTGATAGAAACTGAGGATGTGCAAGGCCCCAACAGAGCCTCACGTGAAGGGAAGAAGCAGCGCAACCTCCTGAAACACTGGTGCAACTCCCCAGCTGGAGCGGGGGAGTGGCAATACAGGATGGTAGATGATTAATGGATGCATCCTTCAGCCTGTCTCATAACACGGATGAGATTGGACCATGTATGTTGGGTGGGCCTACAATGAACAGGGCATTTAACAAAGAGTTGTGTTTATGTTGACATGTGTGGATCAATGGTTACATTGTTATTGATAATGAAGGGCCATAGGTGTGGCACCTGGGAGGGTGGACCATACAGTCCCACTATGCTTGCACTGGAGGTTTATCTATCCCACAGCTATTACCCATCCCTAAGGTATCCCTGCCCACCCCACTGCTATCTTTACCCATCCCACAGCTATTACCCATTCCAAAGGTATCCCTGCCCACCCCACTGCTATCCTTACCCATCCCACAGCTATTACCCATCCCAAAGGTATCCCTGCCCACCCCACTGCTATCCCTGCCCACCCCACTGCTATCCTTACCCATCCCACAGCTATTACCCATCCCAAAGGTATCCCTGCCCACCCCACTGCTATCTTTACCCATCCCACAAACATGCAAAGGCTTAAACCATTTCTAAAAGTTTCCACCAAGACTTTATTTAATAAAATAAATGAGGCAAGTGTGTGAAGCAAAAATAAACTTTATGAATCACAAGCTGTAAAAGAAAAATGACCCAAGTCAAGTGTCCAAATAAACACTACAGGTAGCCACCCAGTCTCTGGCACTCCTCTTGGTCACTCGGAGGTGTGCCCAGTCTCAGGGGTGAAGGGTCCAGGTGCTGTGGAGGTGCCTGCTGCTGGAGTGCTGGTCTGAATCGCCACTGGGCTGCCTGGCCCTGAGGGGACAACAGTTGACGGTGTGTTGAGGAAGCTCTCGGAAAGCTGACTCAGCCCCGTGATGTTGATAGCTCCTTCCTCCATGCCATGTGGTGTCAGCCCCAGTACCGAGGACAGATGTACTGAGGCCGGGCTTGGCTGTGGGGTGGAGGAAGGAGCAGTGTAGTGGGGCTGTCTGCTCTGCAGCTGGGTGAGGACTGGCATTGGTGGCATCAGTGGCGTGGGTGGCATCGCTATCATCGGTGGCATCATTGGCGTGGGTGGCATCGGTGGCATCGGTGGAACCAGTGGCAACGGTGTTGCCCAATGACTCTGTGCCTGGACTGGGAAGGGCTGCTGCCTGTGCTGCTGGACCTCCTTGTAGCCATAGCCCTGGTAGGTGAGGGCCTGTGGGAAGCCTTGGAATGGGAGGGACATCACTTGGGGTGGAGGAGCAGACCTGGACTGGGTGGGAGCAAGTGCCTCTGGGTCTGGAGGGTTGTGAAGCAGCTCGGTGATCCCGTCCTTCACCACCTGGTACTGGGGTTCTGCCATGTCCGTGAGGGTCTGGTTGACATAGGTGAGGAAGTGCTTGCAGTTGGAGGATGAGGAGTCAGTGTGGACCAGCTGAGAGAGGAAATCTATGCTGCTCCAGATGGTGTCCCTGATCTCCAGCAGGACATTGTGGCTCTGCCCCTCCTGTCTGGCTCTCTGCCTTTCTGTGGAGGTGGAGCTGGGGGCGGATGAGGGTAGGGCTGTAGTGGAAGTGCCGTCTCCTTTCTCCCACTGCACCAGGGAGTCCTCCACGCGCTCCACCACGGTTAAAACACCTGTCCGCGGGTTCTCCGCTGTGGCACGCTCCACAGAAACCTGCCTGGAGACAGGAACTGACTCTCGGCCGGAAGAGGACTGGCTCTCAGCAGGCTGCTGGAGAGAGAGGGTCGTGAGAGGGGCTGCTGCTGCTGCTGCCTCCTCGGTGGCAGATCTCACCCTCCAGGAAGCTGCACCTGGCCATGACATAGGTCTCTCTGTCCGTCAGCTTAACCTTGGCCTGGCCAGATATCTTTAGGTGCAGCTTCCCGTACCAGGTGTGCATATGTTTCCACCAACCGAGGAGCACCTCAGATGTGTAGCCCAGACTCTCCGCCTTCTCTCTCCAAGCAGTGTGCTTCCTTTTGGTGTCCCTGTACAGCTGGTGTCCCTTCTGCCATAGATAGTCATTCTCTCTCAGCCACTCCAGCACCTCATCCTCGTGTTCCTCCTTAATGGAGTTTTGCCTCCTCTCCCGTTCCCACATATGCCTCTTCCTCCCTTTGCTAGGACCAGATGGGCCCTCATCAGAGGAGCTTCCAGTTTGTAGGGGCTGCTCCTCCACACCAGCAGCAGCAGCAGCAGCAGCAGGATCATCATCATCATCATCAGCAGCAGCAGCAGCAGCACGAGCAGGACCAGGAGCATGAGCAGGACCAGCAGGACGAGCAGGACGAGCAAGACCAGGACGACGAGCAGGACGAGCAAGTCCAGGCGCACAAGCAGGATGAGCAGGACCAGCAGGACGAGGAGCAGCTTCAGCAGAGTAAACACCAGCAGAAGCACCACCTCCAGGAGCAGCCTCAGCAGAGTAAGCACGAGCAGAAGCACCACCACCATAAGCAGCATCAGCAGCTCCTCCAGAAGCAGCATTAGCAGAAGCACCACCTCCAGAAGCAGCCTCAGCAGAGTAAGCACCAGCAGAAGCACCACTGCCAGAAGCAGCCTCAGCAGAGTAAGCACGAGCAGAAGCATTATCGCCAGAAGCATCATCATCAGCTCCTCCAGAAGCAGAAGCAGCAGAAGCCCCAGCCGCAGAAGAGCGAGCCCGTGCTACAGAAGCCCCAGCAGAAGCAGAGTGAGGGCCAGGGGGTGGGAGGGTGGTCCTGTCCCTCTTGCCAGGGCTGGCAGCAGATGGCTGAGGCTTCCTCTTTTTCCCCATGTTTGTGGGGTTGCTGGCTGGCAAGGAGGCTGGCAGGAAGGCTGGCAGGCAGGCAGGCACCACGGCTGGCAGGCAGAAAGGCTGGCAAGCAGGCAGGCAGCAAGGCAGGCACCAAGGCTGGCAGGGAGGCAGGCACAAAGGCAGGCAGCAAGGCTGGCAGGGAGGCAGGCAGCAAGGCTGGCAGGATGGCAGACAGCAAGGCTGGCAGGATGGCAGGCAGCAAGGCAGGCAGGCAAGGCACTCAATGCGTCTGGCAGCAGGTCTTTCCTCTGAATGGTGACCTGCTTCAGAGCTGCTTCCCTTTATATCTGCGGGGCTGACGCAATGCGCAATTAACGCCAGGCATCCGCTAGGCTTCCGCTGTGCATCTGCTAGGCTTCCGCTCTGCATCCGCTTCATCCGTTGTGCATCCGCTGTGCATCCGCTTCTTCCGCTCGGCGTCCGCTCTGCATCCGCTCTATCCGTTCCGCGTCCGCTTTGCTGAGGTCCCCCGGAAGCCTAGCAGATGTACCATCCGCTCCCATCTGCTTCCATCCGCTAGGCTTCCATTCCGCATCCACTTTCCATCCGCCCTATGTCCTCCCCCCGTCCGTTTCTTTCTGTGTTGTCCGCTCTGGTTATGCAAATTTTTGCCCCTTTTGAGAGTGGATAACAACGGATGGAACATTTTTCTCATCCGCTGTGTCCTTTTTACAAACGTTTTGCATCCGTTGGGCAGTGTGACAGGGCCTTAAGAGAAGAAAGCATCTGTCTGAAATAAGATACAAAAACGAAAACTGTCTTGATGCAGAAAGAAAATCAGATGTATTCTGAGTGTCCCAAGCCACATCCATTGATCTGCATTCTTTCTTTTTATCTCCTGAGGGTTGGGAGAGATCCATAAACCAGAATCAACAGCTTTTTCACCCTGTTTCATTGAGGAAATCCTCTAAAAGCCAGAACTCCCAGGATAGTGCTTTTTTATTGGCAACTGGACTTTCTTGTTTTTCTTTGAAGATGTTTTGCTTCTCATCCAAGATGCTTCTTCAGGTTTGTTTGGATAGTAGGGAATTGAAGGATTTATAATCCTTGCAGACAGCTGGTCATTTTCATTCTTTTAGGGAGTCATTGAGGCCACTTGGAGATTTGTCTGTATCCTCAGGGTCATCTGAGTGCTGCAAATGGGTCTGGAGCCTTCCTGGAAATGCTGAAAGGACTGTGTTGTGGAGCTGTGTTTTCTGCAGGATGTTTTCTGCTCTGTGTCCCTTTACTGTTGAACACAGGCACAGGCTGTTGGGGATGAGTCTGAGTTGTCTGCATCTCAAACTGAAACACAAATGGTTCCTGTAGTCTGCAATTTTTCTGGAGATCCGTTCATAGTCATGCACCATTCAAAGGGTGCTCATTCCAGAGTGCATAGCTAAATGTCTGTAAAGAAGCATTTTGATTCTTGGATGAGAAGTGGAACATCTTCAAAGAAAAACAAATAAAGTCCAGTTGCCTCTTGAAAAAGCATCTTTGAGACAACCATGACCTGGATGATGAAGAATCTCCATAGACTCCTGCAAGGGTTCGGATCTCCATGTCAAGGGATCAGGCCTGTAAATAGTATGTGGAAATTACCTGGATAATTGGTATCTTAGCCCACAGAAGGCAGAGAGGTATGAAAAGTGCTTCAAAAGTTGTACTTCAAAAAGGACCCTCCCTATTTTTCCAGAGATCAAAAGGAAAAGAAGGGAAAATACTCTTTCAATAAAGATAGAGTTAGTAGTCCTGCTTGGGATTTAGTAGTCCTACTTGTCTGGACTACAAATTGACTTATGACCAATCACTTGGCATCGATGGACCCAGTTCCAAAATGCAATGACTGCCCTCCCAGTCATGTGACTGCATTTCAGGTGCCTGGCAACCTGCCTGCATTTACAACCATTTGCAGAGTCCTATAGTCACAGGACTACAATTTATGCTATTTTTGCTGAAAACTAGCATTTATTTTTGACTTTTGGCAAAGACACCCCATAGTGAACAAATAACCCCCCCAAAAAAAAGATAATAAAATTGGGTCAATCATGTGGATGGCCTGCTTTGCAACTTACAATCATAATGGGTGGGCCCTATTAAGGTCATAATTTAAAGACCACCTCTACCTGATGTCACCATTAAACAGGCCTGATCTCATTATTAAATAGAATAAAGCAGCCAATCCAATAGGCAGACTGAAGCCCCTGTCCCACTGCACTAACGGATGCAAAGAGGATGTAAAACATTAAAAAAAGCTTGCCATCCGTTGGAAAATGCTATGCATCCGTTGTGTACTCACTGCATACATGTTTCATACACTCTATCCCTCAAGCATCCATCCACTGCGATTTCATCCGCACAAAAAGTTTTGAGCTGCACAAAACTTTGTGAACAGATGAACTTTCCTCCGTGTACGATGTAAATCCATGACGTACGAGCAACAAACGTTCTATGTCCGTTTATCATCCGTTAAACATCCGCTGTATCCTCTCTGCATCCTCTGGGCATCCTCGCAACTCACATCTGCTGCAGCTGAAAACGGAAAGAGGGAGGAAACAAAAGGTACACAGAACGTCTACACAGCGTTAGTAGCACGGAAATAGAAAGGATGTGCAGTGAACAGTTGGCATCCGATATACATCCTCTAGACTTCCTATGAACATCCCTTTAACATCCCTGCTACATACTACCCACGTCTGTTCTTTTCCTTTCTTTTCCGTTCTGTTTATGCAAATTTTCACCACTTTTTGGAGCGGATGACAACGGATGGAGCCACCCCCGAAATTTTGCTTATCTGCTGTGTCCTCTATGCATACGTTTTGCGTCCATCGGCCAGTGGGACCTAGCCTTGAAACAGAGCTGGTCTCCCAATTCATCACCTGGGGCACTGATCATCTCAGGTGGGGTTCTCAACTTTTCCAGTAGCAGGACTCTTTGAAATAATTAACAAAAGGAATAAATATAATGATTAATTTCATTGGAGTAAGGGATGGGGATGAGGAAAAAAAACCTCTTTGCTTTTAATAATTAATTTGTAATTTATATATGATGTAATTTATATATGATGGAATGGAGAGGAGTCAGACTGATAGCATCGCAACTGCCAACTTGTGCAGGCAAAGCAAGGAACACAAAATAGAGCACAATTGAATAGTATTCTCACTAAGAAAGGAAGGAAGGAAGGATATTTTTTTTAACCCCTACCCTTTTATTCTGCTCATGACTTCCAGGATACCATGTGGCTGTATGAGAAATCTGGTTTACATTATGGAATGTCTACATTCGCCATCTGAAGAGGCTATTGTGATGGCCAATTCACAATATCTTTAGAGGGGATTCTTGAGGATGGCTAACTATCAATCTAACTAAGACCAAATTAGTGGGTTGAGGGATGGCACCACTATTCCTACAAACCACTGTGCCTTTGAAGCCCTACCTTTTTAAAAAAAATATATGATTGCATATGTGACATATGTAACAAGTGCAGATTTCAAATATGCAGTCACAGTCAGTGTACTGATTTTTGCCTCCCCCACCCAACATCTACTTCAGTTGGCATATCCATCTGCAAGAATTTCAAGGAGGAGAACTTGAAGTATCTCTTGCATCAGGCTTTGGAGAGCCATGTGAGAAGAAAATAAAAACAGACCCAAACTAAAGAAATCTAAGAATTGTCTTCTGTTGAGAAACTGCCAAGGAGGTGGGATCAAGAAGGGAGTTAGCTTGAGTCATTGCTCAGCCACAAGAAATCTAGCATTGCCTCCTTCTTAAGCTCATTTGGACCCTATCTGTTCCCAAAGAAAAGAAAGCAGTTGAGTTTTACTAAAGGCAGAACACAATAAAGTAGTCAACTTGGACCTTTCACATGTGGATCTGGTTGTTTGTGCCCCCACAGCTTCATAGTTTTGGGGAGTTTCCATTTACCTGCCAATTAAGAGCAGAGCTTAAGAATGGAATGATCAAGAAAAAAGATTTGGCAGCTGCTGCCTCTCTGGTTTACAACAATGATCTTCAGGAGATTTTCATGCCAGCAAGAAGAGTCAAACACAACCTTCTGCTTTTGAGCAAATCAGAAGTAGAATAACAGGTTTTTTTTAAGACCTTGAAATGCCTGTAGTCAAAATATTATTTTGAATTTATTGTCTATGCATTCTTTCTTCCTATTTGCATTACAGTCCATCTCCTGTTTTTTCCCCTTCATCTTCTTTTGTTCATTATGTCAGCAACTCAGAAATTAGGAAGGTATTGGAAATCCCAAATATTGTAACAACTCTTGGAGTTTAAAAAGGTTCTGTTTTGACTGAAAAGTACTTATTTTTCTGATATCTTCCAACAGCAAACCCCATTTTGGTTGACCCTTCCTTCAGACTGACAACTCAAGACAATTGCTCTTCTCTAAAAGAAGGCTGGGACTGGAATCTTTTATTGCCAGATAGAAAACTCTTTGTTCACTATCTAACACTTTCAGGCAGGGAAAACATTTGTTTGTGATTCTTAGGAGCTGCTCTCAGGCAGAACATTCAAAATATGTGAATTGTACTAGCCTAACTTAGCATGCTCTTTAGAATTTGATATTTGGGAGAATAGAGGATGTCAGAGAGATAATTAAGTAGGTTTCACCAACTCATTCTTCTATGAGAAATAATTCTCCAACTTCACTTAGTGCTTGCGCAGCACTCTTGGCAACAGTTTTGAAGGATTTTTAATCAATAGCTGATTTATATTGTTTGTGTAGGAAAAAAAGGCTTTGACTGCAGCTATGATGTCCCATGTACAAACAAACCTCAGGTCCTTTTCCTTGTCACTGTCCCATTAGAGGGAGAGGCCATGGACTACTTTATTAGAAAGAAAATAGTCGTGAAATGTTCCCAGCAAAGATTTCACAACTAAATGCCTTTTACTTGGTTTTATTTGAAGAACTGGTTCCAGGTGTCTTTTCAAGGTAATATCTTCATTTAGAACTGGAAAAGTTTCAAGAAAAGGAAACTATCATGATTCCGGTAACAAAACTAGAAAACACTACAAGATTTTTTTTGTTTGTTTGTTTGGAGTCAAAATTAATGAGAAACCCAAGATAGATTTATAAATGATTTTTGTGGTGGAAAATATGGATTGGAAGAAGTGCTTTCTTTCCCCTTCAACTTCTGCTGTACTGAAATTTGGGGGTCATGTTATTAAATATGGTATGAAGAAATTCATGATGGATTTTCTACCCCTTTGGGGCAGGCCAGGAAACAGAATCCACAAAGTCTGCTGCAATTCTATTGTTCTTGTTCAGAATGATAGAATCTCAAAAGCCTGGCAAGGTTTCTCTTTCTTCTATCTTATACCATGGAGGAGGGCTGTCAAACTCCCCATCCACGGGCCAGATGCATCACACACTGGCCATGCCCATGCCCGGTGTAGCAAAGGGGGAAAAAGTCCCGATACGTCACATGACGCCGCTGTGACAATGTGAGTTTGACCCCCTGCTATAGAGAATCAAGGTGGGGCAATGTTGAATTTCTTTCTCATACCCTTTCTCATCCCCTCCTTTGTTTCAGGGCTAAACAGTTTCTGAAAGGCAGTTAATGGGGAAAATTTGGATACATTTAACAACTGTGTGATTCACTTCATGACCACAGTGATTCACTCAATGTCTATGGCAAAAAAGATCATAAAATGAAGCATAACTCTCTTAACAACCTCTTCACATAACAACATATTTTCTAGTCATAATTGTGGCCATAAGTCAATGCCTAACTGTATGCCAATCTGGAAAATAATATCAATTGAGCAAGACAGGAGAAATAAATATATTTCCAATACAATATCCTTGAATTTAGCTTAGGACAAATTTTCTCTTTCTTAAAATATTTGATCACTCTTTAGCCATCTGATCAATCTAGGGCTCAGATTCTCTATCCTCAAAACTTTCCATCAAACTGAAATATGTCCAAAAAACCCCTTTTTTGCAAAAAAATTCTGTCTTAAAATTTATTAGCTTAATCTTACATGTGCAGATTATTGCAGGTGCTTGAATATTGAACTTCCCCTTTTTAAACAAATTTATTGACAAGTAAAGACCCTGGATATACTTTGAAACTTGAATAATATTATAATGTGAGCCAGTTTACTGTAGTGATGAAGGAAGTAGGCTAGAAACTGGGACACTGCGAGTTCTTGTCCCATTTTTGTCTCAAAGCCAGCTAGATGATCTTGGACCAGTCCTTTTCTCTCAGCCCTGGAAAGGATGCAATGACAAACCACTGCTGAAAAGCCTTGCCAAGAAAACTGCAGGGACTTGTCTAGGCAGTCTTTGAGAATTGGACATGACTGAATGGAAGAAAATACCATAGTCTTTATCTCTTTCTACTTATTCATGGGTATTTTTCTAGAATTTTTTCTTTAGATAGCATCCAAAGCCATTGATTCTGACATGAATTATCCAGAATTCTTTGCAAATTTGCTCTGTCTCTTTGGTCAATTTCTCATGCATGATTTATAGCATCTTCTTACATCATCCAGCCATTGCTGTGCCAATATCAAAGCCTGTCTCTGTGACTGTGACTGTCTCTGTGACTGAAATGAAGGTCGGATGTCAGTGTCAAACAACATAAATCCACAACATCAGAATGTCCGTTGTGTATCTTCCCTTTAATAACAACATAAACAACGACTCTGTTTATTAATTTACAGTGCCAAATGCTTAAATATTTGCAGTTGTTCTTCATTTAGCATTTCATAATAAAAAAGATCCTATATTGCTTTGGGCAAAGCAAATTAGCAGTTTTGCAATGGTGTTTCTAGAATATTCAGTGAAGCTGAAGCTTAGAATCAGTCACAGTTTGTCTCACATTCCAGGCAACATTTATTTGGCCCTAAAAAAAAAAAAATCTATACTATAGAACTGAGCAACTTTTGAAAGATTTTAACACTTTGTTCACAACATCTCTTCCAAAAATTTAAGAAGTGACATCAAAGGGTTTTTTAAAGCAAACATCTGTTTTGACAGTTGATTGTTTATGGATTGTCTATAGTGCTCATATGTTTATTTTGCTTATTTAATTAAAGGAAGAAAAATATATGTGCTAATGCAATGAATGTTATACAGTGAGGAAGCTATTAGACTGAGGTGGGGAGCCTCTCCTCAGCTACAGAAGTTCAGTGAGGCAATTTGAGACCAGCTCCTTTAACAGAATAACAGAGTTGGAAGGAATCTTGGATGTCTTCTAGTCCAACCCTCTACTTTTGCCATTTTAGACAAAACTCTTCTTAAAAACCTCCCCTGGTGAAGTACCCACAACTTCCTTTTTAAATATTATTTATTGTTTTGTCTTAGAAAATAAAATACAAAACAAACAAACAAAAGCATACCTTAACAACAACAGAAAAGAAAATAGTGTACAAAAAAAGAGAACATTAAATTTAACTTTTAACATGTAAGACCCACCCTGGCTGGTGAAGAAAGAAGAAAAATCAGTCAACAGGTTGACCTAAACTTCACTCTAATCTTCAATTCCCCCTGTTTAATCCTCTGTTATTATACCCACAACTTTTGAAGACAAATTATTCTACTGATTCATTGTCCTCACTGTCAGGAAATTTCTCCTTAGTTCTAGGTTGCTTCTCTCCTTGATTAATTTCCATCCTTTGGTTCTTGTTCTGCCTTCAGGTGCTTTGGAGAATTGGTTGACCCCCTTTACTTTGGGGCAGCCTTTCTCTCAGCCCAACTTATCTGACAGGACTATTGTGGGGGAACTCTGGAAGATGAAGTAACATGGAAAAATAAATATTTTTGTCAGGCACCAAGAACGAAGAATGACATAGTAGTTTTCTTTCTTGTTCTTCACCTATAGGCAGAACCTTGCCAGGCTAAGGTAATTATCTACATAATTCTATACACTCGAGAATAGCTAGGAAGGAGACATTTTAATCTTCTTTGTCCCTATCAAATCTCCAAGCTTTCTTGCCTCTGGGATGCAGATATTCTCTCTTGGGAATCCAGACTACATTCTACCGCAATTTTAAGAACACACAAATGGGAATGAAGGTGGATAGGGGCCCAGATTATCCTTGCTTTCTCTATAGAGATGAGATCTAACAATATCTGAGCTAACTTTCTGTTTTGCACAAAGGGTCAATATATTGTTGCCATGCCAAAATACAGCATGAGAGCTGTTGCCTTTCCCAGTTATATTCCTTATCCAGAGAATACTTTCCTGGAGTTTGGTGGGAAGAACATTTAGGAACATCCTAAAATCTGGTATTAAATCCAACTGTTCCATCAAACTGCACTTGCAAAAAAGGCCAGCTAGAAAATTCTCTAGGATGAAAGAGACTTTAGAATCCATGTTGACTTCCATAATTCAATTTACAGTTTGGGCACAATAGAATAAATTATTCTTTTCTTTGCAAACTGGACCAGCTTTATTCTGTATTTGCTTTGGATGTTTAATGCCTTTGTAATTAGTGTGCTTTGAATCCTTTCTGAAGACTCCATATTCCTTTACCAACAGCGATCAGTCAGAGGAACCCAGCAGTGTGAGCTGCAAATACAGAACCCTTCCCCCAGCTTGTAAGTGTATTGTTTACAGCACTGAGTGCCATCTGCCACAAAACATATACCAGAATTTAAAAATGCATTCAGAAATACATATAGATGGGAAAGTTGCACACAAAAATGTTCAGAGGTGTTGTGTATGGAAACTGGAAGACTCCAAATAGCTAAAACTGATTGGCCGAAAAGGCCGCTCTCAGATTGGGCAGTTATGCACCAGTCTGATTGGCCCGCCAGACGGCGGGGATTCTAAAGAGCTGTCATTGGCCGCAAGCCGCGAGCAGCCGCTATAAGAATGGCTTTGGCAAATGTTTTCCGTTATAAGTCACTATACAGTTAAATAAAGAATTGTCTGTTGAGAAACCAGTCTCGCGTACCTTATTATCCAAATGGAACAAGAGGAAAAAAGGAACACGTTACAGATAAAATACATATTGTATGGATAAGTTGCATATCAAAGAATGATTGCCTTTAAAACAAAAATGTGTTTTTGTTTTGGAACTTTGGTAAACACATAAGAAAATAATGCATGTTTTGCTAAAAGGACATGCTCTGTACAATATCATAGATTGTTTTGAAATTACTGATATAAAAGGAGTTTGATTCTGAAATTCAAGAGATTGTAACAAAGCATTTCTTTTTTTCATCTTTCCCCATATTGCTAGCTTTTGTTCCCTTGAACTGGCATTCACTTCAATATCTTAGTACCATACATGTCCTTGCTGATGCTATTTCCCCCCCATTTCTGATGCACATCCCATTATTTACATCCACTTGAACACTTTCTCTCTTCTCTTGCTAAACCCAGCAAAATATGATACAAGTCATTTTCCAAGAAGTGGGATTCTTATGTGCAAATACGCATTGTGATGGTACATATAGTAATCTGTATAATCTTGTTCCGGTGTTGTTTCTTCTCAAACTTCTCTCTGTTTTCTTATAATTGGTTTTTTTAAAAAAAAAGAAAAGAAAAGAAAGAAGGCTATTTTAAACATCAAATTAACATACAAATGTAAAAAAGGGGGGAAGAAGCACCTAATGTCTTTCCTAGAATGACATAAATACAGAGGGTGAGAAAAAAAATGGAATGGTGCATTAATGCTAATTGAAACAGCGAGTGCTTCATTTATGCCAACTGCATATGCATCAGGTGAACTAAGAATTAATAGAACCTTCCCTTTCATACAAATGATGCTTTCTGCCCCCACAACCACCACTGAGGCAGCTATTTTCCAGCCACTGGCAAAATGTTTAATTTAGGGAATAAGTGCCTGAGTTTGAAAATGAAAATTAACCTCTGAGTCACCCGATTGCATTATAATTAGCAGCTTCATATGTTCAGGCCATAGTTGCATACAGATGGACAGAAAATAGCCAGTTCTTCCCATCTCGTTTTCATAAACTGCCCATTTTATAAGCAAGTATTGTCTGCTGTGTTAGAATGGAGGAGCTCAAAATAGGTTCAATCCAATTGCTGAGAGATTAATATTCTTTTGATTAGTGCCCTCCAGATGTGCATGATTTTAACTCCGATAATTTTTAGTTGCGAATCATGAAAACTGCAATCAAGGGAAAAGTCTTTGCTCTTTTCATGGAAATATTAGAGGCATTTTGCTGTCCCTATGGATATCAGAATGTAGGAAGAGAGCAGGCTGAACTGGGAGGTGAAGTTAAGTGTGTGCTTAGAGTCATTTCATTCCCCAAAAGGGTTCAAGTCCAGCCCATCCTGAATTTCATTGACCATTGAACAGTTGCAGGAATTGGATATCAATAAATGAGAATATTTGTAGCTTAGGGTTGAAAGGAGGGATCCTTGATGCTCTCTGAGCTTGGATTGTTTTCTTGCAGACGTTTCATTACCAAACTAGGTAACATCATCAGTGCTAGTCACAAGCACGGGCTGCCCAGCTGGCTTTCATGTCTAAACTGGAACTAGAACTCACAATCTCCTAGTTTCTAGCCTGGTATCTTGACCACTAGACTAGTCTGTCATGTGATTTTCCAGTGCAGGATGATTAAACTTGAATTTCATAATGGAAGTTTTTATTTTTATTTCTTTTAGATAAAACTAGTGAATTCATCCTCATTAACTGAAAACACTACCACAGGTTTTAGAAATAAACATTCTTTTCCGGGTACATATATATTTTAAGATGTCACTCTTAGTTTTGCTAGAGAAAGAGACTTCAATAGATTCCATTCAGTGGTGTAGGCTTTGCTCTCCTTTTTTTGGCAAATGTTTTAAATTTTTACACCACTGTACTTAATTCAGCACACTTTCAACCAGCTCCTGTCTCCCTGAGTTTTACTCTGATGGGAGCTGTAGCAAATGAACTGATTATAATCATCTTCCCGATGCAACAAATACACAATTTGAGGCATAACAGAAACAACTGATAAAAAATTGCCCAATTGTGCAGTTTGGTGTCAGATTTGCTTTGCAACATTGCAAATAATTTTGCATATGACCATATAATTCTTTCTTTCTTTTATTTATATATCAAAGCTCTTAAGCATCCATCTCCCCTCATAGAAGAACTCCGGGTGGTGTACAGTTTAATCAGTATAATAAAACATGAAAAATAGAATAATTTAAGATTTTTTAAAAATGTAAAATAACATTATAAAAGTGCAAAAGAAGGAGAATTCCAAGATGGGAAGACTAAGAGTTGCTGATACACGTGGAGGAGAGGATTCTCATGAGGCCAACCAGCCCCATGACTGTATAGGCCTCTGTGTCCCCCACACATACTGTCAGGATTCCAGCAGTTATCCCAATTAAATCATGAGCCTTGAGCCAAACTTCCAAAAGTAAACAGAATTTATTGGGAGTTAACATGCCATCATGACCTGGGTGTAGCTGACACATAATTCCCTGTCACCCTTGACCCTGGTTTTCCCCCACCCCTCTGGGTATATCATAATTCATATTCTCCAATGAAGTACATCCATAGCCAAGAGTCAAGAGTCATCAATCATGTTCTCGAGTTAAATTTTTGCACAGCAGAAACTTCAGTCACCTAGTTACAATCTCTGAAAAACTATGTATGAAATCCACATTTGATTCCCAGCTGCCGCACTGCTCTGTCAAATCCCTTTCCCCCTCCCTTTCTGTTGGCAACTATAAAACAACCATAAAAATGTTTTATGAGTTGACAGCTACACAGCCAATTTTTAACCCCTTTGTGGAAAGCCAAAAGATTGGAGGCTTTCCTTATCTCCAAGGGCAAGATATTCCATAAAGCAGCAGCAGCAACAGAAAAAGCCCTCTTCCTAGATCCACCAGTCAAAATGTTTGCCTGTTGGCATCTGTAGCATATCTTCCTTCCTTGATCAAATGGGATGGACTGAGGTGAAAGGGTAAAGCTAGTTCCTTAGGTAGTCTGGCCCTGTGCCACGTAGGTGTAATTGGTATAACTCTTGGTAGGACATAGTGAATCTTCAGGAAATATCCCAGGTTTCATAGTAGAAATGTGGGAGGATCTATATTGCCAATAAAGGGGAATATTTGTAGCTCAGGGTTGAAATAAGGGGTCCTTGGTGCTCACTGAGCTTGGTTGTTTTCTTGCAGATGCAAATTAGGTAACATCATCACCAGCAGGCATTGATGGGTAATGAAACATTTCATGAATGAAGGCAAACTTCTCTGAGAGAGAAGTTCCCAGAGTATGGACTCCAGCACCAGTCTGAAAGTTCAGAAGACTGAACCACTGGTCCCAGTAACTGATCCAGATTGGATCCTGAAACGTCTGTAATAAAACAATCAAGATCAGAGAACACCAAGTACCCTTGTTTACACCGCATCATTCTTCTCAATCTTTGCAATTGTTATTTGGAAAGAAAAGTTGGCTTTCCAATTTGAAATGTAAACCTATGCTCCAATATTCATGCCTGCATCTCTGTCTTCCAGAGGAAGAGAGCTTGCCACAGACAGAGCCGACAGAGCCAACCTGTCATGTTGAAGTCAAGATCTTATTTTGCTTTCCTGGTATATAGTGTGCAATCTCCATTTTAAAGCATGCAAAGCCTCAATGGGAGTATTATTTGTGGGATCATCAGGCTGCTCTTAAGTGGTCCTGAGCTTTGACCATTCAATTTTTTAAAAAAAGACTAAATAAATTCCCTTCCCAAATAAAGGAGACAAGAGTGTTGCATTTTAAAGCATCAGATGGCAAGGTTCAAATGGCCTCCTTAACAGTTGCTGAAACACTTGTCAGGTGTTGGAGTGCAGGTCATAAATAAGATTTAAGCATCTTTTGTGAGGTAGGAGAACCTGATGTTTTAAATCATGAATGATGCAGGGAGGAGAAAAGTGGCAACAAAAACTCCAATTAAATTAAAGGGTCAATTGGAGCAACTTTAATCATGATATATTTTCATGCCCAAAGGAATGACAACAATTTTTTTTGGCATCTATATTATTTTGTTTTGTAGTGACTGCCTTTTGAGCAATTCTAGTGAGGCTTGATTTGCATTGACCAATAATTCTTTAAATCTCATAAAACCAGGTTTTTAGTGAGCATCAGAGAAATGATGACAGATTTTTCTGTTAAAGATATTGCTCATATTTTTCTTCTTGAAATGTTGACATTATACTGTATATTCAAGGGATTTTTGAACTACAGGTAGTCCTTGACTTATGACCACAAATGAGACCAGAATTTCTATTGCAAAGTAAGGCAATTGTTAAGTGAGTCACACCTGATTTTAAGACCTTTTTTTTTGCCAAGGGTGTAAAACAAATCACTGCAGCTGTTAAGTGAATCACACAACCATTGAACAAATCTGGCTTTCCCCTTCCACTTTGCTTGTCAGAAGCCAGCTGGGAAAGTTGACCTCCAAGATGCTGGAACCATTGTAAATACATACCAGTTTCTGGGTGTACAAATTGTGACCATGTGACTGTGGGGTTGTTACAGCAGTAATAACCCATGTTTCCCCCAAAATAAGATCGGGTCTTATTTTCTTTTGGGCCCCAAAAGAAGCACTAGGGCTTATTTTGGGGAGGTTTGTCTTATTTTTTTTTCCACATGTAAGGGATGTCGTTTCTGCTTGGCAGGGCAGGAGGCCACATGGCATGCTAGTGCTGTCTGCTTGAGGTAGTGGTTGGAGTGCCCTGCACTGGCTTACCTCAGGTAAGCAGGCCATCCATGCCATCATGCCATGACACTTGCCTTGACTTGTGGCAGCAGCACTGGCAACACCACATGGCCTCCTGCTTCATTGTGGCTGCAAGCAAGTAGAAGCAGTGGGCCAGCAGCCATGTGTGCTCCTGCTGCACATGGCTGTTGGTGCTGCCACCACAAGTCAGGTGTTGGGGCATGGATGGCCTGGTGGCAGGGGCCCTGAGGTAAGCCATTGTGGGGCATATTGGGCAGCTCCACCCCCTGCACCTTGCCTTATGTCAGTGGCACCATGAGCAACCAGATAGAATTGGTGTCTGGCTAACTGCACAGGCTTTTAAGTAGGGCTTATTTTGGGGATAGGGATTGTATTAGGTGCATATGTAAAAACATTCTAGAGTTTATTTTTGGGATAGGTCTTATTTTGGGGGAAACAGGTAAGTACAATGAGCAGTTGTAAGTCATTTTTTTTCAGTTCCATTGTCAGTTCAAATGGTCGCTATATGGAAGTCTAGACAGACCCACTTTCAGGTTATTCTGAAGTTTTTGGAATAATCTCAAGAGTGCAATACTATTTCTACTAACTACTGGCTGCCTGTAATTTGGCAGTTCAAATCTCATTAGGTTCGAGTTTGGCTCAGCTTCTAAGTGGGGTAAAATGAGGACCCAAATTGTTGGGGGCAATATGCTGATTTTATAAACCACTTAGACAGGGCTGTAAATCACTGTAAAGCAGGATACAAATCTAATTACTATTGCTATTATGAGCCATGCAAACATTAGAAACAGCTTTTTAGTGTCTGGGTGAACATAGTGCACTAAATTCAAATATGACACCTTTTATTTTATGTATTACATTTTATTTTGAACATGGCTATTAAGGCTGAACCTAGAAACACTTCTTTTAAAAATGGATCTACTGCAAAAAATGAATTCAGCCAGTGAGCAACATTGCTTGATTCAATTCAGTAATGCTCACTACAATCCAGGTCTAGAGCAGAACTTGCTGATCTATTAGAAACCCTTTCTAAAATTTCCATCAGTTGACTGACAATTAAGATCTGGCCAGTGAAAAAGAGATCACCACAGTGGAAAAGTTTCCCCTTCCTCCATTTCTGCAACGTTTGGTGACTGACATTATGTATGGATCAAGTCTTGCATTTTAGAAATACACAGTATTGTAGCTATGGAGATGATTCTCATGGAGAACCTGCATGTACAATTGCGCAGGTTTTGGACTAGAAGCAGGTTCTTGGTCTACCCATGTCATGGAGCTTCCTGGAGGACTTTCACCCAGTCTGTTTATCTCAGCTCAAAAGCCAGGTTGGTCCAGTGGTGAAGATGTTGGACTAGAGATCCAAATACTAGTTTATCTTCAGGCATGGATTTTCAGTTGATGACTTGGGCCAGTCCTTCTTTCTCAATTCAACTGACTTCATGAGATTTTAATGGTGGAACAAGTGAAGAGGAGGGAACACTACCTGTGCTAACTTTCTGTTGAAAACAAAGGCAGGCTCTAACACAATCCATCATTTCTGTTTTATTACTTCTCTGAAAGTTTCAACAAGTCCATTTATCTTCCAGATTAACTTGTAACATATCTAAAATTAATTTTGAAAGCAGTTCATTCTTACTTCACTGGAATTGTCAGTTTGAGGTTTCCCTGTTCAATGGTTAATGATGTAAAATGCTACAAGAGTGGCTGGACAGGGAGGGTTGGAGAAAAGACCTAAATGTGATGACAGCTGGGTGAAACTGGCTGGACAAACTGCTGTTTATAAACAAATCCTCACTCATTTGCACAGATGGCGTTATCTAGTTTGGTAATTAAATGTCTGGAAGCAAAGAACCAAACACAGAGAGCACCAAAGACTTCACAAAAATGATTTTGCGTGCAAAGAGAGCAAGAATCATAAAGCTGTAATGGGTAAAGGCCTCATCTGTGTGGCTATCCACAGTGACATACAGATATCTGGTGCTGGGGAAACACCATAATGATATGCCACCAGGCTTACAAATTTCTCTGAGGAACTCGTGTTTGACCAATATGTCCTGGGGACACCTTGATCCAGAACTATTCATATATTTGATTAACCAGATCTTTTTACCACTAATGAAGATATGTTTATGATGAAGGTAGTTGTAGGTGGTGATAGAGCCTCCAGAATCCATGCATCTTCCTGACTTCAGTTTAACTACTCAGTTTCCTGTTCCACCTTCCTTTTCAGGAATAATATAAGTGTGGGTGTTTCCATTCTCTTATTTGATTCACTTACTTACAGGGGTGGGATTCAAATTTTTTAACAACCAGTTCTGTGGGCATGGCTAGATGAGTGTGACTGGGTGGGTGTTGCTTCTTTTTTTTTTTTTTGCAGCAACTCCCCCCTGTTTTTTTGCCTCTTGGGCTTCAGGGAAGCCTCCTGGGGGGTGCCAGGAAGCCAGCAAGGAAGATTGCAATTCATGATCCCATAATGTCTTGTTTAAGAACCACAGCAAAAAAAGGATGTAAAATCAGGTGCAGTCACGTGATGTGTCACTTAACAACCGCATTGCTTAACAAGGAATTTTCCGGTACCGATTGTGATTGTAAGTCAAGGACCATTAGATTTCTTTAGGATGATAGAATTATGGACGTGGTGATGTGTCTGTTTTTCTTTCCTCCAGTGCCACGATTGGTAAAGGGTAGTTCCTGTTGTGCCTCCTGTCTTTTATTCTCTTGATTCTATGAAACAGACACACTTTTCAAGGAACTTTAGGAAAAAAAAATCTCAAAATCCAAATCCTTCTGTGTTCCTTCATCCCCATCCAGGGCTGCAGAACCAGGGGTTTTTGAAAGAGGCACGTGTGGAGAATTCAGGGCAGTGGGCTAGGAAAGTAAGGAAAGAGACAAAGGAAACTCATTTAGAATAGTCTCTGCATTGCTAATGATGTTAATCCATTAGGGGTTAGCCTAAGCCTGGTTGATGCTGCAGAATTTTAATCACATGACAAAAGATTTTGATTTATTTTCTAAGGAGGGCAGTTCCTCCTCCCTAAACCCATGTGTGGAATAGGAAATAAAATGAGATTTATTCAATGAGAGGATAGTTGAAATATACCCCAGTAATGACAGTCTCTTTCCAGGAACATATCCTGAGGTCCATATGAAAGGTCAACCCTGTGACCCCTGCAACAATTTATCCAAGCCAAACATGATATGCATCTGTACAAGAATTTGAAAAAAAAATTATAGCAATCATTCTTTATGTGCAATTTTTATCAGTGATTTTTCCTGAGTTTTAACATATTCTGATGCATACATTTACTCATGCATACAGTTTCTTAAGTGCACTTGTTTAATATGCAGTTTGGTCTAGTGGCTAAGGCACCAGGCTAGAAAGCAGGAGACCATGATTTCAAGTCCTGCCTTAGCCATGAAAGCCAGCTGGATGACTTTATGCCAATCAGTCAAAACCTATTTAGAATAGAATAGAATAGATAATAGAGCTGGAAGGGTCCTTCTAGTTCTAGTTCAGTCTTCTAGTTCTTCTAAACTAGTTCTTCTAGTCCAGCTCCCTGCTCAAGCAGAAGAACCTATACCATTTCAGACAAGTGACTGTCTAGTCTCTTCTTAAAAACCTCCAGTGATGGAGCGCCCACGATTTCTGGAGGTAAGCCATTCCACTGGTTAACTGTCCTCACTGTTAGGAAGTTTATCTTTCATTCCAGATTGCTTTTCTCTTTGATTACTCCCATTCATTGTTTTTTTTTGGGGGGTGGGGGTGGCACGACAAGGCAAGGACAGGTTGTAAATCTCTTTTGCTGAGGCCTCTGTAACTTTAAACTATCATTAAACAAACTGTCTTAAGTTGAATGTCTGTGGAGATTCTCAGTCATCCAGCGTGGTTATCCCAAAGGTGCTTTTTCAGGAGAAAACTGGACTTTTTGTTTTTCTTTGAAGGTTGTTTTGCTTGTCATTCAAGAAGCTTCTTCAGCTCTGACTGATGGTGGAGAGTGGAAGGATTTATATTCCTTGAAGACAGCTGGTCATTTGCATTCTTTTGGAGCATCCTTGAGGCCACTTGGAGGTATATCCCTGTCCTCAGGGTCACCTGAATAGTGCAAATGGGTGTGGATCCTTCTTGGCTGCAGGATGTTTTCTGCCCTGTGTCCCTTCATTGAAGTCAGGTACAGGCTGTTGGAGATGAGACTGTGTTGTCTGCATCTCAAACTGAAGCATAAATGGTTCCTGTAGACTGCATTTTTTTGGTAATCCGTTCATACTCCCGTACCATTTGAAGGATGATCATCCCAAAGTGCAGAGCTTAATTTCTATGGAGATTCTCAACAATCCAGGTCATGGTTGTCCCAAAGGTGTTTTTTGAAGAGGCAATTTGTTTTTCTTTGAAGACTTTTTGCTTTTCATCCAAGAAGCTTTTTCAGCTGTCGTAAGTTGAGGACTCCTTTTAAATTTCAAAACCACACTTTATGAACAGATTATTTATGAACTATTCACCATTACCTGCTTTTAAGTTATAAGATAACAAAGCTCTAACATGTATGAAATCAGTCCATCTTCTCAATCCCCTTAGCTACTTCTTTCTTTTTCTTTTAATGGTCTGTAACCCCTTTTATCAAGATAGAGTTGGGGACAACAATAGAACTGAGTGTTTACTGGACAGGTGCCTTTCCTGATGCCTACATGGAATTTGCAGCAGACAATTACTCATTGTGCCTCCCCCCCAAAAAAAGTATCTGCCACTACCTAGAATTGAACTCACAGTCTTCTGATTGTGAGGCAACAACTCCGTTTCAAGGCCACCACCACGATGCTCACCCTTACCTACTTGTTTGGTGAAGAAATAATATGCAGGAGATGTCCTCTATTGGTGAGATAGGATTCAGGGAGGAATGAATGACTGAACCAAACTAATGTTACATGGCACCATCTAAGCTGTTTCTAAAATGATATCTTCCCATAACAAGTCTTTTCAAATGACACAAAAGAAATGCTGCTCATATTTGAAAGGATTTGAATTCTGGCATTTAGTAAACCTGTGTGATAGAGATAGTCCCAAGTGAACTGTTGAATTGGTTTGGACTTAAGAGCTAACTTGATTTGGTGTGTATGTTACACTTGAAAAAACCAGCATTTACATATTTGCAAAAGTCATCAGAATCACTCATTTATTTGAAAGCATTAAGTTAAATCTAACAAATTGAAGTGATTTGCTGAGTCAACTCGGGGGAGAAAAAAACATTTCAGTTTGGAAATTTGAATAACCTCTGAACTGAATCTCCAAATGGAATATTTGTACACCCTTAGTATTTAAAATCTGGCAGGAATAACTGACATGCCTTGGCACATAGTACACCATTGCTTGTCAAATGATTGCCAAAACAATTAAACACCAAGTCCAAAAACACTTGAATTGGGAAACGAACAGCAGCATGCTCCTTCCATCTGGCTCTGAAACATCACTTAGAGATAAAATCCAAAGTGCCACACAAAGCCCTGAAATCATTTTTTTAAAAAAATATATAAAATTTTATTTGCAGTCCAAGATGAAACACAGAAGGAAAATAAATGTCTTCAACCTAAAGGACTATTCTCTGTTTATCTGTGCTTATTTGGGGCAGGGTATTGTGGCTTCCATAATTTTATAGGGCAATGAAGCAAGGTCTTGATGACCTCCTATAATGAGTAGTTTACTCATTCTAAATTACCAGATTGACAAATCTCCGCAAAATTTGAGGTCTCCTCCAAATATCCAAGGACTAAGCAGCTGCCACTCATGGTTAATTGTTTTTTAATTAAAAATTAGGTTTGACAAACAACATAAAAGTTAACAGAAATTAATTCATGAAACTAATGAAAAGTAAGGGGGAAGGAAAGGAAAGAAAAGGAAAGGAAAGGAAAGGAAAGGAAAGGAGAGGACAGGAGAGGAGAGGAGAGGAGAGGAGAGGAGAGGAGAGGAGAGGAGAGGAGAGGAGAGGAGAGGAGAGGAAAGGAAAGAAGAGGACAGGAAAGGACAGGAAAGGACAGGAAAGAAGAGGAAAGGAAAGGAAAGGAAAGGAAAGGAAAGGAAAG
>BLBF01000046.1:7167400-7228984 GCA_015471245.1 Laticauda colubrina
AAGGAAAGGAAAGGAAAGGAAAGGAAAGGAAAGGAAAGGAAAGGAAAAAAGAGGAAAGGAAAGGAAAAAAGAGGAAAGGACAGGAAAGGAAAAGAAAGAAGAGGAAAGGATAGGAAAGGAAAGGACAGGAAAGGAAAGGAAAGAAGAGGAAAGGAAAGGAAAAGAGGATTTCCAATTTCCTTAGTGGCAATTATAAGTACAGTTACAAAATTATCTCTTACACTGTAATTACAGAATTTTTTTTTCACTTATTCCCCTCATTCATCAAAGCCACATGTTTCTTTCCATTTCATGCAAAAAGTCTATGAGGGGTTTCCAGTCAGCCATAAATATACATGTTGTCTTTTCTCTGGTCAAAGAAGTTAATTTAGCTGATTAATCACAACCTCCATCATCTTCACCAACCATTCCACCATTGTGGGTAGTGTCAAACTTCCACACTCATAGCCAATTGTTGACTTGCTTTCAATCAAATGGGTAAAACCAGAACCTGGCCCTGAAGGAAAGGGGAGGGCAGTTAATGGGGTTGGGGAATGGGGTTGGGGAGCTCCATTGATTTAAGTATTTCCACCTTCATTCTTAAAATGATTCCGAACCAGGGAGAAAAAGGCTGTAACTGTGCTGCCCAGATCTGGCCCTTCTGCTAAACATTGATGGCAAGGGCTCAGAAGTCTGAAGGCCATCCACTAAATAGCATACAGCTGAACAGAAGACAAAAAGGAAGAAAAAACACACCCAGGAATTTTGAAACCCTTTGGCTCAGTCATTTAGAGAGGATTGAGAAGGATTTATTGAGAAGAAAGGCAAAAGCAACAGCTACTTTTGAACTCAGCTCCATGATTGCCAGGGGCCAGCCATCCCCTGGGTTTCTGTCACTGGGGATGCGAACCTGCTGATTTATTTCTGGTTCTGCTGGTGGAGGGATTTTTGCAGAAACAAATGTGGCCACTATTTCCTGCAGAATGCAATTGACGACCTGGATGGTGTCCATCTCATTTTTATTTTCAATTGGCATGTCAGCAACATACTATTAGCCTAGGGAGAACAGGAGTTGAGCGTGTTATCGGAAATGATATGAAATGGGCCATCACATGGTCCATCATATGGGAAGTTTGTTTACATACTGCCTATCATGAAAACAACTCAAATGATACAGGTAGTCCTTGACTTACAACCACAATCAAGCCCAAAAATTGCTCAGTGAGACATTTCTCAAGTGAGTTTTGCCCCATTTTATGAACTTTCTTGCCAGAGTTGTTAAGTAAATCACTGGAGTTGTTAAATTAGTAGCATAGTTGTTAAGTGATTCTGGTTTTCCCTTTGACTTTGCTTGTCAGAAGGTGGCAAAAAGGGATCATAGGACTCCAGGACTGTACAACAGTCATAAATGTAAGTCAGTTTCCATGCATCTTAATTTTGATCTCGTGACCTTGGGCATGGTGCAACAGTTGTGTGAAAAAATGGTCATAACTTAATTTTTTCAGTGCTATTGTAATTCTGAACTAAATGAACTGTTGTAAGCTGAGGACTTACCTCTATTTTGTTAACTGGGGTTTAAGATTCAATGTGTTCTGTGCAGGTAATCCTTGTTTAACAAACATTGGTTCAGTGATTACTGAAAACTGTGACAGCATAGAATGAAGGGACTTATGATTGGCTCAGTGCATTGGCCACATCATCACATGATTGGGATCTAAGCTATTGGCAACATGTTCACAAGGTTGCAAATTCCTGCTGCCTATTTGGTTCCTGGGGACTGCCCGAAAAACATCTATCAGGACCCCTCTTGGGATGGATCCTTTTTCAGACAGCTCTTTGAGAGCAGAAGTCCTTCAGCCAAGTAGACCTGTCACTCCCAAAGATGCTGGCTGGATAAGGCCTTTCTATCCTTCAAAAACATCGTTTTTGGAGTAATTTAACCATCAATTTTTTCTAAGCCCCAGTCAATCAGCTGTCAGAAGAACCCAATAGGGTACTCAATAGAGGAACACTAAAAAGTTTCAGAAAGTCACTTATATCTTCCTATGCACTCTTTGCTCTGACTTTTTGTCATTCCTCTTTCTCTTCTTTGGATATATTATTTTCTGTTACAGTGGTCATTCCTGTGAGTCTTCAGTTCCGTTCCATCAATGGAGAGTCTCTCATGGCATTCCTCCAGGAAAAACCTTCTTTGATGGCAGTTTCTCTCAAGCAATTCCTCTTGATCTCTGAACAGCCTGACCTTTGCCTGCTAGACCAGTCTTCACTCGGAGCATTTGGGAAAAAAGAGAAGGAGAAAAAATTAATTTCTACCTAGATCTCTTTGCATCGTATTGACCATTTTTAGCTTAGGAGTATTTCCAACTGGATACAATAAAGATAATTACATCTGGAATACTGGCAGGGTTTTCACATTCTGTTCCTTTGACCACATCCCCAGTGTGTTATGGCAAAGGTCCCGCCCAAGCTTCTTGGCTTGCTGAGTTGCAACTCAACTTGCCCTTTGCTGTAAGAGTCAGGATTGCAGAACCACAATCTTAGCCCTTAAAGTTGGAAAGTTTGGACTGTCCAAGATTGATGGTGCTGGGGGACTTCAATCTATCTTCTCTGAGCTCAAAGTTGGAGATGGCCCAGTAGTTTATGGAAAACATCATAGCCATAGTCCTGATTCAGTTTTTTGATGGCCCAACTTATTGACAATTGAGTTTTACATTGGACCCGCTGTTTGTTTTGGGGCAATGGCAAGGTATTCTGAGCTGAGGGACATTAATATCAGTCTCTTGCCATGGACAGATCACTCCATCTTTGGTCTAGATTTATCTGTAGATGACCCTACTGTGGGAATGTTTGCTCTCTACAATCAATCCATACCAGTAGACTGATGGGCTCAGTAGAGTTTGAGAGAGTTCTTGGGATTAATCCTGAGACTCTGGTGTATGATTCACCTGAGGCCCTAGTCACAGCTTGGAATTAGCACATGATAAAGGGATTGGATCACACTGCACAGACTTTCTATGATTATGGAACCCATAAGATTCCCTGGTTTACAGTGAAGGTCAGGGAGATGAAATGACACAAGAGATGGGTGAAGAAGGTAAATGCCAACTTCATACAGGTAAGAATGTGTTTAGAGATAAGCATATTAAGACTTACCTCAGTGATAAGAATAGCAAAGTGTGCTTACTTCTCTGCTCTTAATGCGTCTGTAGATAGCCAGGGCCATCTTGGAGAAGTGTGGCCTGGGTGAACACTTGTATGGTTGCTGTGAAGATTCTTCTAGGTATCTGTCACATAAAGATTCTTAATTTTGTTTGGAATTATATTCTGAATGGGCAGAACATGTAGAAGTGACTGAGATACCTCCTATTAGCTCTTTAAAGCAGGCTAGACTAGGAAAACCAATACAGCGCTATGTATTGTTTTAATTATGAAGCTATAATAACAGAAAGTCTGAATGCATTTCCTCTCTCTCCCTTTATCTTCTTAGCAATTAGGGAAAATCTTGTCTGTTACTATCTCCTCCTCCTCCTCCTCCTCCTCCTCCTCCTCCTCCTCCTCCTCCTCCTCCTGATGTGTATGCCTTCTGACCAACGGTGGGATTCAATTTTTTTTTACTGCTGGTTCTGTGGGCATGGCTTGGTGAGTGTGACTTGGTGGGCATGGCAGGGGAAGGTTATTGCAAAATTGCATTCCCTCTGTACCCCACTAACCTGCTTTCCAGCTCTGTTCTCCTGTGCAGGGCAACAAAAGAAGATCCAGCTGATCAGCTAGGACCCGGGAGGCAGAGAAGAGATGGGGGTGGGGCCAGTTAGAGTTAGTATTTGCCAGTTCTCTGAACTACTCAAAATTTCCTCTACTGATTAGAACCGCTAACTGGTTAGAACCTGTTGAATGTTTTTGGGAGGTTTGTGATTTCAAAAACCATCAGGCCTGGGGGTGAGCAGAGGGAATAAATAGCTTCAGACTTTCTAAAGTTCCATATCCCAGTTTTCTGAATTCCATGATGGTGGTGAATGTAATTTAATGGGCATTGTGGCATTCTCAGCTGCTTCTTTTATTATTGAGAAAAATCCAGTTGATAATTTCCACAGTTTATGGAGAGAATGGTACTGATAGACTAGATTGGATTCAGCCTGTGCTCATATAAGTTAAGTCCTGCTGAAAATGATGGGAACAGTGAGTCCTGACTGATCACTCAAGTTAAATAGGTATCAGATTGTAGCTACAGAAAGGAATTAACTATGATAATATGAATGTACATATACATTAATACAGGTAGCCCTTGATACAATTGGGACCAGAATTTGCATTGCTAAGGATGATGGTTAATAAATGGATCATGCCTGATTTCATGACCTTTTTGCCATGGTTGTTAGAGAAATCATGGCAATGGGTGAAAAGTGAATCATACAATTGTTAAATGAATTCAGCTTACCTCATTGACTTTTCTTGTTGGAAGCTGGCTGGGAAGATCTCAAATGGTGATCATGTGACCCAAGGATTCTGCCACCAGTTTAAATTCAGTACATGCTAGTTGCCAAGGGCCCAAATTTTGATCATGTGATCATGGGGAAGCTGCAACTATTGTAAGTGAGGATTGGTCATAAATAACGTTTTTCAGCACTGTAACTTTGGTGATAAATGAATGGCTGTAATTCAAGGACAACTTGTGTGCATTGCCAATGTAATTTGATTGGCAGATCCCCCCCCCTTCAATTCAAACATGCTTGATTTTCAAAGATTGCCTGGACAAATCCTTACAGTTTTCTTAGCAAGGTTTTTCAGAAGTATCTTGTCCTTGTCTCCTTCTCAGGGCTGAAAGAGAATGATTGGCCTAAATTATCCAACTGGCTTTGTGTCTAAGGCAGGACTAGAATTAATGGTCTCCCAATTTGTAGTCTGATGTCTTAACCACGATACCAAATTGGCTTTCTTAATTTTTAAATTAATCAAGATCAGTTGTTCAGCATCTTCCCCAGCTTTCTGCCTTCTAGTTACAATGGATCTTCAATACAAAGTTTTGAGTGTTTTGCAATTTTTAATATACCCTCTGACATTCTGAGGACTGCAGTCCCTGAACTTCAAAAGCATATCATGTTGAGGAAAGCAAGACCAGACAGGCAGTTAAAAGGATAGCAGCTTTCAGCTCTGGGCTAGAACTTCTTGGGTTTTCTATCATTCTCGTTTTATTGAAGCTCTGCAGTGACCCTACAGGTCAACATATCTGGGCCCTGTTTCCAGTTGCCAAATATTCCCATTCCATATTTCAAGTTATCAATCCTTTCCACTTCTCCATTCTCTTTGACTCTTTAAAAATCCCATTTATATGTCAAGGTATTATAGCCTGCCAGCTATTTATAATAAATTAATCTGCAGGATTTTAAAGTTTTCATGAAGGATCAGGCAAGAGTCATCCATCACTTGAATTGTCTCACGGGCCAAGTGGAGATCAAGGTAGCTCCTGTTTTTGTTGCATTGCCTGATTTGCATAACCGTCTTTGGATGACGTGGCAGGAAGGTGGCTTTTCCGTGGCCCTTCTCACAAGTGGCTGAATGAATACTTGAGAGGCAGGCAAACTCTGGTTGTGCCAACTGCTATCTTTAGAAAGGAATGGTGGCTTTTCAGATACTTATTAAAATAAGCTCAGATTTTTATGGCTTTGGAATGCAATAAAGTACTGAAGTATGGAAATGCCTCATTAAAAAGCAAAAACTTTTTGGATAACTGGACTCTGAACCGAGACCAATTAGATATGCAAAAGTGCTCAGAGACCTTGGCATTCCTGACTATCGAACAGCTGCAGGTAAAAAATGTATTGATTTTCTTCCTCCATCGTTTATTTCTTTGAGGAAGGAGGGAGGGAGGGAAAGAGGGAAAGAAAGAAAGAAAGAAAGAAAGAAAGAAAGAAAGAAAGAAAGAAAGAAAGAAAGAAAGAAAGAAAGAAAGAAAGAAAAAAAAAAGAAATATGGAAATAAAAGCTAGCCAGTCCTCCAAAACACCAATGCTCAGTTGTCTAAGGAGGAGAGAAATGGAGGGAGGGACAGAGGGAAGGATTTCCATTGATGAAATAATTCTCTTGGAAGGTAGATTTGGACTGGAATAGGAATGGGCAACCTGAGGGCCCCAAGTCTGCATTCTATCCCATTAACACAGTCTGCATGGCCAAGAGATTTGGGGCACAGAAAATTTAAGGAGGGCACCAGGAAATTAATAAGAAAACTGTTGAATAGATTTTAGCACAGAATGTATTCTGGAAGAGAAGCTTGTTCAATATATGCACTGATGTTTTTTAAAAGGTTGGCTATTTTCTTTTGAGTAATATTATGACTGTTCCCTTAGTGAAGAACTAAGTATAATAATTAAGAATTCTTGTCTCAAGCACGCTGCCCCCCCCATGTCTAAATTTTACCCAGAACAAGGAATTAAGTTCTTAACCTGCAGCCTGCAATGCCACTTGCCAGTTGCTTTTCCAATCTTAAGCCAAAGTAGGCAGTTGAAAGATACAGTGAAATCTTACCATCTACCTGCCCCATGGAACTTGTCTGTCAGCTGCAATAACTCATCCGACTTTTGCAAAGAGGAGGATGTCAGAGACAATTGATTTGTTACTCTGGCAAGTCAGAGACAGTGGCGTAGAGAGACAAGGGTTGGATGAAAGCTTTTTGATGAAGATTATTATTTTAAAGAAATGGTTAGGAAAAAGGAATCCCACAAGTATCACCCATGGGTTCTGTCTTTTTCTCTTTTTGGTCTTCCAACTTTCTTCATCTGCATTTGCAAAGTGTATGAACTCAGGTTGATTTCTAGGGAAGTGGAAGATTGCCCATCAATGATGCCCCAGTTCAGCAGATGGCCTGGTTGATACTAATTGCACCTTCCCACAGACAAGAGAACTACTTTGCAGCAGCGTGCAAGGAAAATAATTACCAAATGGGCATGGTAGCATGGATGAGTCTGATTTCATTGGGCAGGTTTTGGAGATTCTGCTTATCTTTTTCAGACTGGGATTGGTGAGATGCCAACCCATGTGGGTTAAAATCTTGTAAAAGAAGAATGACATCAAAGCACGAATAGCTTTCAGGCACAAGGAATCAGAGCGATGCTGTAAGCTGATCAGAGAAGTTTCTTTAGTGCTACTTGCCTATTTACAAGAACCTAACCTGATTAATAGCACTTTCTTGAGAACAACCAGACAAGCACCCCAGGGATTTGGGCATGGGTGGAGGTGGTATCAGGTCTGCATTGCAGGGATTTCAGGCTAGCCAGCTGTAAATTCCACCACCTCAACACAGAGGCAAATACTGTGAGAGATGTAGCTGCCACAGGTTTGGGTTCTGAATCTTAAGGGTTGCATAGATCTACTTGCTAGTGATCAGAGAGGAGCTGGTGTGTCCCATCACCCACCACTCCCAAAACACACCATTGATTACATTCACTACAGATCTCAAACCAGACCCAACTATTAGGTCTGCTACCTAGGTTGAAGTTACAATGGGACAATGGCACCTTAAGAAGAAAAGGCAACTTTTACAACACTACTGATTACTTATATATCGTCATGTCATTGTCGACTCTTAACGACCACATGGATAGATAGATCAGTACACAGCATTACAGTCAGCAGTGAATTAGGATTGATTTCCTCCTGGGTTGAGAATGAGATAGGGATAATGTCAAAACTGGGTTCAACATAATGGTGACACATTGAGCTAGCATTGCGGGCCTGGCCTGCAATCAACAATGACTGACTAATTGCCATCTCGTTGGTGTTAATTTGAAGCAACCACATATATTTTCTCCAGAATGGTGTGTCTTCCACTTGGACCTTTGAGTCTTTCAGTGGCACATGCATTGCAGATGATCAAATCCATCTACATTTGAGTGGCCTCTTCTTCTCTTTCCTTCAACCTTTTCCAGCATTACAGATTACAGGTAGTCCTCAACTTATGACAGTTCATGTAGCAACTATTCAAAGTGACAATGGCAGTGAAAAAAGTGACATGAACATTTTTTGCACTGATGAGCATTGCAGCATCCTCATGGTTATGAGGTTTACTTTCAGATGCTTGACAACAGCTTCATAGTTATGACAGTTGCAGTGTCCTGTGGTCACATGATCCCCTTTTGCAACCTTCTGACAAGCAAAGTCAATGGGGAAAGCAGATTCATTTAACAACAGTGTAACTAAGTTAAGAACTGCAGTGATGTGGCAAGAAAAGTCATAAAATGGGACAAAACTCACTTAACAAATTTCTCATAGCAACATAAATTTTGGGCTCAACTGTGGTAGCAAGTTGAGGACTACCTGTACTTAAAATAGTTCTGTGTCAAAATAAAGAAGTTTGAATGAAGTTGCAATCTGCTGCTTGGTTCCATTTACAGATAACTTCCCACACTTCCAAATAATGCCTAGAACAGAACAGGGAGGGTAAACGACACCCCAATCAAACAACTAAAAAGCCACACACAACCAGGCACCACATAAAGGCTATACATAGAATAGCACAAAGCACACATTTTGCTAGAGAGAAGTTCCCTGAGGATGAATCCAAAAGTTTGGAAGACTAAATCTCTGGTCCCTAGTGACTGACTGAGATTGGATTCTGCAGAATGAACAATCAACAGCTCTGAATTTCTCATTTCAGCTCCTATGACTGGATTCTTGTTAAATATTTTTCTTGAGAGCAGCTATATTTGCATGCCTTCCCATTTTCCCATAAAAGAAAAGCAAGCGAGGTCATGCTTGCACGCTTTCTGGCAATCTTCTCTTGGCAGAAGAGAAGAAAATGGGTTGTGGAGGAAGGGGATGGATCTTAACAGGTTGCATTAATTTTTTTTTTAATCACACAACTCTAAATAGCAATTTCACTTATTTTGCTTATTATGCAATGAAGAAATCTTATTATCCTAGGCAAGGGAGTTATTTACAGACTTGATTCAATTAATTTCTTTCTCACTTCCTGGTCAGAAGGTGTGTTAAAATACCTTCCTTTGACACTTTAAATGGGGTTTTGACAAATATAATGGCTATGAAAGAGACTATATAGCTTGCTTCAGCAGTCACAGATACGCACACATGCATGGAGAGAGAAATTGAGGAATATAAAAACCTACAATGAATAAAAAATGAAATAACTCCCAAAGCAAAATTGGAGGACTTCTTTGAGTTTGGGGTCATGGATTTTCAGAGATTACTTCTTCTAATGCAGAGAAAGGAAACTTCCTTGTAGTTCATCTTAAATGCTGAGAAATCTTTTCATCCTTGACACAGATATATTTCAATGGCAAAAAAGACTGAATTTGAGACAATTGTCCCCAGAAATAGGAAGACTAACCAGCAAAATCTCATCTCCATCCATTTAAGATGTCTCTATGGTCTTAAAGGGTAAACTATGCAATGAGAAACTCTTCTTCCTTTCAGGTAAATGTGTCAAGTTTTTAAATATAGCAATACATTCCTCTTTTGAAAACTGGGCTTATCTCAATCTTGCAGTGGCTAATTTCACACAGCATGATGAACCCACCATTGTTTTAACCTGATTTATTTAGTGAAGCATAATTGGTTTGGGTTTGCACAGCATTTTGGCATACAGACTAAATAAAGCACATTATTTTTGGGTTCACTGAACAGGTCTAGCAGCAAATTAGCTTGATTTTCTTGATTTGCATGGATCCCTTCAATTCATGAATAATTCATCCATGCTTGTTTTGCATGGATCTCTTCAATTGAACTGCTGGGAACTTTGTGGACCTAATCCTGGAGCTTTTTTTTTTTTTTTTCTTTGCAATATGGAATGACTGCTGTTGCCTTTGGAGACATATTTCAACTTTCCCAGCACGTCTGGAATCTCCTGGTGCTCTTCCATCTTTGCATTAGCTAATCCAATTTTTGTCTTTCAAGTCTCACTCTACAACAGGGGTCCCCAAACTTGAGGAAGTCCACAAGTCTTAAAGTTGCCAAGTTTGGAGACCTCTGCTCTACAATAATCTTAGATTTGCTCTAAACATGATGTGTTGAACAATCGAAAGCAAATATAATTGTATAGATAAGCAAGACAATATAACTTGTTTAGCCAGTTCCCATGTTTGTATGTCTGTTTCTCACAAGATGGTGCCAAAATGTTGACACGGTGACTCCAGGTGATTTACTGTAGAGAACTAAAACTCCAAATGCAAAACACAATAACATGCCCCTCCCCCAAACCTTGGTCAGAATGATCAAACCAACCACTTGATGGAATCCATATGACCCTGGAGTTTCCAAGCCCACTGGCAAAACAATGTTTTGAAACAATATCAAGATAGAAGTTAATCTTACCGCTGTGGGCATGATGTTCCATAGGGAGGGGGACACCAAGGAGAAGGCCTTTCTTCTTGGTACCACTAGATGGACTACCTTAAGAGAAGGGACTTGTTCCATCAATTGCCTCCCTGCTCTGGTGGACTGGGTAGATGTAACTGGGAAAACACAGCCCTTCAAATAACCCAACCCCCCAAAATAGCATAAGCTCCAGGATTCTCTACCTGTGTCATGATATTATGCATGCAAGTATGTGAGGGGTTGACATTGCAATACATATTTCCTTACTTGATCTGCCTTGATTACCTTCTCCATGGATTCTAAGACAAATGACCACATGGATTTCTACTTTGCATCAGAATGCATTGTACTGCCACAACTAGTGAACCACCACCAAGTCTTGGTTTGGCATTATGATTTACTGCACTAGAATTACACTTACACTTTTCTCACCAACTTTTCCTGATTCTGCAAATCTGAAAGCAAACAAATTGCATTATGCCTCAGCATCACATGCGAATTCAACTTTTTTTCTGTCACCCTTTCTCTAAGAACTGAGCTGCTTTGCAAGATAGTTGTAAAATGCTCCCTGGAATAAAGCATACAGGGTGGGCCTCTAGGTTAGTGTTTCTCTATCTTGGGAGCTTGAAAATGTGTGGATTCCAAAAATTCATCAGCCACCCATACCTGCTATAGTTTACACATTTTCAATTTGCTAAGATTGAAAAACACTGCGCTAGGCTACAGGTATTCCTTAACTTATAGCAACAGCACTTAGCTTTATATACCACTTCACAGTGGCTTATATCCCTCTCTAAGAGGTTTAGATCAGAATTTTTGTTGCTAAGCAAGGAGGTTGTAAAGTGAATCATTCCTGATTTTATGACCTTTTTACCATGGTTGTTAAGTAAATCATGACAGTTAAGTGAATCATGTAGTTGTTAAGAAAATCTAGCTTCTCTAAAATACAAGTATGTAATTATGAGTGATACCAATACTGAAGCACTATAAAGATTGGAAATGTGATGTAAATGTTAGAAAATGTGAAATAAAAATTAAATTAAAAGAAAAAGTTGAAAGCCAGCTGGGTAGGTTGCAAAAATGGTAATCCCATGACTCTGGGATGTTGCAGCTGTCATAGATATATGCCGATTGACAAATGCCCCAATTTTGACCATATGACTGTCAGGATCCTGCAGTGGCTGTAAGTGCAAGGTCATAAGTAGCTTTTTTAGTGCTATTGTAATTTTGTACAGTTGTTAAATGCAAGTTGAGGACTACCTATATTTCTTATTTAAAACCTGGGTCTGAATGGAAAAAGCCCCTCAATTTTTATGCAAATGAGTTTCTTCTGCCCCTGGCTTACATTAAGAAAACGAATACTTCTACAAAGCTGTCTGTTTGTGGGTAACTTTTGCAGTTAATGTTCTCGCTGCTCCTTCTGTGCCAACCATTATGCATCCGTATTTGTATTTTGGAAGCCAGTGTATTTTGCATAATGTGTATTTCTGCAGCAATTGTTTCCTTTTGAACAGGAATGTGTTGAACACTGCTTTGTGTGGTGCTTGACAGGGCCTTACCAACAGAACACGATGTATTGCCAAGGAAAAAGCATTGGGCTTGCTTTAGTGCAGCTAATCTCATCTCTTCCTAGCTCCTCATTCGCCACGGAGGAGACAATTTATTCCTAAGGAAAGATTTCTCTCCTGTGGGTTCTCCCCCACTCTCTTTTGCTTATTTCTCTGCCTTTAGCAAATTCTCAGTGATAACACACCATTGTTTCTATTTAATAGGCCAGTTGGAGCAGCTTCAAGGTCACCCATTCATAGTCTTAAATGGACTCAGCTCTGTGTCAGCTTCCCCAGTATCCAGTCAACTGCAGCCTGACAAAGGGGAAATGTGAGGGGGGTTTCTGGGGGGGGGGAGGGAGAAGACATTGAATGGCCTAATGGTCAAAAGACTGATGGAGACCATAAGTAGGAAAACTTAATATCACTGGATCTCTTTAGCCTCGACCCCCACTCTGTCCCAAGCAATCTGAAATTACATTTGGGACATTTACATAATCCTCATATGGCCCATAAAAGGTTGATTGCTAGAGTCCAAACCCTCCTCCATTTGGGGTCCATTCGATTGACTGAAGATACCAGCTGAAGAAGAGGTTTAGAAGCATTCCAGATGATTTCAAAAGCTCCTGATATTCTTTGGATCAATATCTTGAATGTTATGGGACTTTGCTCTCCTTCTCTCTTTGCTTTTTTCTTATTGGTGCACAAAGAACCCAGGGTGGGCAATTCTTGAATGCACATTCACACAGAGAAACACCAAGTGTGGATATCTCTGACAATTCCTGGATCTTCTAACAGCAAATATGGCTTACCCAAGAGGAAAAATAAAGGTATGTATGCTGTCCTTACTCCTGTCCAACTCTTTTCATCATGGTCTTCATGGAGAAGTTGGTGGTTTTCAGGAAACAAATACACTGAGAGACTCCAGAAACAAATGAATCTGGACTGCAGAAAAGTGTCATCTACAATTTTAAATTGTACACTTTTGAAGATCCAAAATGGACTTCTGAAGATCCAAAATGGACTTTTGAAGATCCAAAATGAGGAGCAGAAAATGCTGACTTATGTGGAACTGGCTACACTATGCTGCCTGGCAGCAGATTTGTCTCTATCTCTGAATATAACTTTGTCTTTCCAATCTTAGATGCCTGGATTGCACTCAAGATTTTTGTGTTAGTCCAACTGCTGAACTCTATTGCCTCCCACCCAACAACACCTTCTTGAAGTACAGTTCCTTGTTTTGCAATAGTGGCGAATATCTGTACCTAGGGTTTAGGATGAGGGTGAGGGTTCATTTGTGGGTTACGTTAGGAATACGAGTCTCCTAACAGGTATTTGGGTTAGAAATATATAAACCAGGGTAAACATTTTAGTACTATCTCTTTAAGGGAATGCAAGAGCATGCAATTGGGTGTGGTTTCTCAAATGGCCATAAGATGGAGCCAGAAATGGGGTTTGTCTTAGTCTGAGTCTCAGAAGATAAGAGAGTGTATCTTTATTTCCTTCTGTTGGAAAGTATTGCTATTGCTCCATTTTTCCTAATTGACTGATATTACTGGATTTAATGTAAGTCTGATACTTAACTGTTTTTGACACTGGACTTTGTTACTGGAATATCCCTGGATTGAAAAACTGACTGATTAACCTGTGAATGACTTTTGGACTGCTTATTTTGGACTTTGCTTAAACCTTTCTGGAAGTAAAAACCTACATTTACTGTGCAGTGTATCTGTGCACTGTGTGTGTATTATTCCAACACTACTCTCTATATGTCTCCCTGTATGCGCTCATTCTCCTAATGGGGAATTACCTCAACAGGTTAGTTTACCAACATTTCACTACCAGGCTAGGTAACATTTTCAGCAGATTTTGGGGGATATCAGTGTTCTTTTGTTTATAAAGGCTTCAGGTGTCGGTGTCACATGAGGATCTTGTTATAGGCCAGCTGTGAGTCATCACTGCGTCTTGTGATGGGTCATGATAAGGTCATTACATCAGGTCAGGGTAATTGGGAGGTGAAATGCTGGTGTTGGGGGTGTGGTTGCATGGGTTGGTTGAGGGTCAGTGCTTTCTCTGGTTGGCTGTGCAGTTGATTTGGACTCTGATGGGTTTGTAGACTGGTTGTAGGTCAATGTATCTGTTGATGGAATTGCTTGTTGAGTGCCAGGTTTTGATGAACTCACAAGCATGGCAGGTGATAGCATGGCCAATGATTTTTGTGTTGCTCCAATCAAACTGGTGCTGTATGGTATCGGTGTGAGTAGAGTTTATGGATTTGGGATTGTGACTGCCAGCTGGTGTTCATGGATCCTGGTTTTTAATTGAAGTGACATTTGTCCAATGTAGAATTGGTTGAAATTAGTTGATTTTGTAAATTACATTGTTTCTTTCATCCTTCTGTATTTTGTCTGTGGTTCTGGATAATTCCTGGTGGAGTGTGGCTGTGGGTTTGTGGGCTATTGTTATTCCTAGGGATTGGAGGATTCTGGTTGTCATTTCCAACACCCCTTTTGTGTACAGTTCCTTGTTTATTACCCCAAGCACACTCTTCCATTCTAAAGATGATGAAGAGGAAGCTAGGAAGAGAAAATTTGCTTTAGAAGGGGATGGAGTATGGTCACGTGTAGCCAGTGTGGGTTTGTATGTGCCACCCTTCATTTTGCTTTCATTTCTCCAATAATCTGCAGCTTCCTTGACTTCTCACAGTTCCATTAAAAAGCAAAGGGATTAAGGAAAAGCTCTTTAAAGGTCTGTTTCCAGAAGATGTCCAAGACTAATGCAACTGTTACAGTTAAGAGAGAATCCTGTCCTTGAGAAATTGTTGGAGAATTCCTTCTTTCTTTGGAGACATTGTCCATCCAATGTATTTACAAATTTGGTGAAAAATTTCAGAAGGCCATTTCTGACTACTGTTAATACCACATGACACAGAGATAAATTACAGTTCCTCATTTCTTCTTTTCTTTATTTTCAAAGTGAGCCTGCCCCATCCTGGCTCTCTTCAGAAGTTTTGGACTATAACCCCAAACAGCTTTAGGCATCAAGGAGCTTGGACAGGGATAAAGATAATTATTGTCCAAAACATTTGGCAGAGGAAACAATTCTAAATAGTTTATAACATCCTGGATACAGAAAGAATATGAATAATATGAAATTGGGAAGTTGAAATGCTGAGAGTCTTGGAAAATATGGTGGGTTCTGATTGCTGGCAGAATGTTCTTCCCTTCAAATTTCTTTCCTTTGTTGTTTTAATCATTCCTATTAGTTAGATGCCTCTTAGCACTGACTGTTACAATTAATAGTCTGGAAGCCCACCAAATGTTAAGCTCCTGTCCCACTGCACTAACAGATGCAAAGAGGATGCAAACATGAAGAAAAACTTGCCATCCGTTGGAAAACGCTATGCATCGGTTGTGTACTCACTGCATACATGTTTCATACACTCTATCCGTCGAGCATCCATCCACTGAGATTTCATCCGCAGAAGAAGTTTTGAGCTGCACAAAACTTTGTGAACAGACGAACTTTCTGCTGCGTACGATGTACATCCACGACATATATGGGAAACAAATGTTCTATGTCCGTTATCATCCGTTAAATGTCCGCTGTATCCTCTCTGCATCCTCTGGCCATCCCCTCAACTCACATCTGCTGCAGCTGAAAACGGAAAGAGGGAGGAAACGAAAGGTACACGGAACGTCCACACAGCGTTAGTAGCATGGAAATAGAAAGGATGTAAGTGGATGCATCTCGTATATAAAGAATTAAAATGGACAAAATGTTTCTATCTGGGATGTATCTCGTATATTTAGGATGTCTGGAGTATGTCTAGAGTATGCAGAAGAACACCTAGCGGACTACCGATATTTCCTATAAAAAAGGGGAGGAAATCATCTGGATCTCAGTATTAGTCCAGCAGCCGTGGTGTACAGACATCTTCACCCTTGGTCTTCCACATCATCCATTGTTCTCCACCATGGATCATGACACAATCCACATGGTAGCCGCCATCATTCAACACCAGAACCAAGCCCTGTTCAGACTGCTTCACCTTTTCTACACAAGGAGAAGAAGGAGACGTTCAAGAGCTGTGTGGGTCCGAGGATGGATCGTGAGAAGAATGGAGTTTGGACTGTATGACCAGTTGATGGTGGAGCTGAGGAATGAAGACCCTCGTGCATTCCAGCACTTCATGAGGATGCCACTAGCCATGTTTGACGAAGTTGTAGAGCGTCTGAGACCCAGGTTGACCAAGCCGAGCACCAACTTCCGTCCCAACCTGGACCCCGGACTGAAGGTGGCACTGACTCTGCGGCACCTGGCCTCTGGAACCACATACAGAAACATGCAGTATGCCCGGAGGGTGCCACACAACAGCATCAGCAAAGTGGTCAGAGAAGTGGTGCAGGCCATCATCGAAGAATACGTGGAGGAGCTCCTCAAGTGCCCCACCACTGAACAAGGCTGGAGGAAACTTGCAGAAGAGTGGTATCAGAGGTGGAACTTTCCCCACACCGTTTGAGCCATAGATGGGAAGCACGTGGCCTGCAAAGCTCCAGCCAAGTTGGGGTCCACTTATTTCAACTACAAGGGCTTCTTTAGTATTATCCTCTTTGCCATGGTTGATACTGACTACAAGTTCATGTACATTGATGCTTCAGGCAATGGGTCAGCTTCAGATGCCCAGGTATACAATGGAAGTGATCTCAAGGAGGGGCTGGAACGCAACCTCATCATGGGTTTTCCAGATCCAGACCCCCTACCCAATGACACACAAGATGTGCCCTATTTCATCATTGGTGATGACGCCTTCTCCCTCAGAACCTACCTCATGAAACCATGCACTTCAAGATACCTCACCCATGAAGAGAGGATCTTCAATTACCGGCTGTCCAGGGCAAGACGGGTGGTGGAGAACGCCTTTGGCATCCTGGCCAACAGGTTCCAGATACTTCTCACCACCATGCAGCATGAGCCAGAGACTGTGAGGAGCATCGTGGAAGCTTACTTCATCCTGCACAATCTCATGTGCACCCGCTACCCAGTGTTGCAGAACAGACTTGTGGACCATCAACAAGGGAATGGGAACATGCAGCCTGGTGAATGGAGGCAAGGGCAAAACCTGATAGACACTGTGGATGTGCAAGGCCCCAACAGAGCTTCATGTGAAGGGAAGAAGCAGCGCAACCTACTGAGACACTGGTACAACTCCCCAGCTGGAGCAGTGGAGTGGCAAGACAGGATGATAGATACTTAATGGATGCTTCCTTGAGCCTGACGCATAACACTGATGAGATTGTGCCATGTATGTTGAATGGTCCTACAATGAGTAGGGCATTTATAAAGAGCTTTGTTTATTTTAAAATGTGTTGATCAATGAATAAATTGTTATTGATAATAAAGGTCCACATGTGTGGCAGCTGGGATGGTGGACCATACACTCCCACTATGCTTGCACTGGAGGTTTATCTATCCAACAACTATCCTTATCTATCCCACAAGCATGAAAAGGCTTAACCATTTGTTAAAAGTTTTCACCAACACTTCACTAAGGTAAAATAATGAACCAAGTGTCTTAAGCAAAGATAACCTTTATTAACTTTCTTAGGTAACCTTTATGAATTTATTAAAAAAGCAAAATAACCCAAGTAAAGTGTCTTAAGCAAAGATAAATTGCACAAGTAAACAACTCAGTCTCTGGCACTATTCTCAGTCACTCTGAGTCATGTCCATGGTCTCAGCTGTTAAGCGGGCAGGGACTGTGGTGCTGGCTGTGGCTTGAGTGCTGGTCTGAGGCGCCATTGGGGTGCTTGGCCCCAAGAGTACAACAGGGGATGGTGTGTTCAGGAAGCTCTCCAAGAGCTGACTCAGTCCTGTGAGGTTGAGAGGCCCTTCATCAAGTACCTGAGATGTGAGGCCCAAGACTGATGACAGATTGTCCATTGATGGGCTTGGCTGTGGGGTGGAGGAAGGAGGAGTGTAGTGGGCCTGTCTGGTCTGCAGCTGGGTGAGGTGTCGCGTCTGTGACGTGCAATGAACCTCGGCCTGGACTGGGAAGGTCTGTTTTTGCTGTGGGAAGTCCTGGTAGTTGTAGCCTTGGTAGGTGAGAGGCTGTTGAAAGCTGTGGAAGGGCTGTGACATCGCCTGGGGTGGAGGAGCAGACCTGGACTGGGTAGGAGCAGCTTCAGCTGGGCCTTGAGGGTTGTGCAGAAGTGCTGTTATCTTCTCCTTCATCACCTGGTACTGGGCCTCGGGCAGGTCCCTGAGAGTGTGGCTCACGTAGGTGATGAAGGTGTGGTGGCCCAAGGATCCTCTGTCCAAGTGGACCAGCTGAGAGACAAGTTATGTGCTGGTCTTCATTATGTCCCTGTTCTCCAACAGGACACTGTGGTTCTGGCCCTCCAGTCTGCCTCTCTGCCTGCATCCTGTGGATCTGGGTGTGGGTGTGGGTGTGGGTTGGTCTCTGGTGGCTGCTGCTTTTTCCTCCATTTGTGACAGGGGATCCTCCAAGTCCGCCGGCATGGGGAATGCAGCTGTTGGGGGGGTGTCTCTGCCGTGGGGTCCTCTGAAGACACCTGCCTGGACAGGCTCACTGGCTCCTGACTGGAAGAGGGCTGGCTGTCTGTGGGCTGTCTGAGGGAGAGGGGTGTCAGAGGGGCTGCTCCTCGGTGGCGGATCTCACCCTCCAGGAAACTGCACTTGGCCATGACATACATCTCCTGGTCAGTGAGCTTGACAGTGGCCAGCCCGGAGTTTTTGAGGTGTAGCTTGCCATACCAGGTGTGCATGTGCTTCCACCATCCCAGGAGTGCATCTGCAGTGTAGCCCAGGCTCTCTGCCTTGTCTCTCCAAGCTGCCTGCTTCTTCTTGGTGTTGTGATAGAGTCTGTGGCCCTTTCTCTAGAGGTACTCATTCTCCCTCAGCTATTCCAGCACCTCATCCTCATGCTCCTCGGAAACGGTGTATTGTTTCCTCTCTCCCTTTTCCTTCCCTTGCCTCTTCCTCCCTCTGGCAGGGCCTTCAGCAGCAGGGCCTTGAGGGGCGTGAGCAGAAGGGCCTTCAGGGGCTTGAGCAGCAGGACCTTCAGCAGCAGGGCTTTGAGGGCCTGGGGGCTGGTCCACCACAGCAGCAGCAGCAGTAGCAGTAGCAGTAATAGCAGCAGCACCAGCAGCACCAGCAGCACCAGCAGTACCAGAATTAGCAGCAGCAGTAGCAGCAGCTTCAGAGTCAGTGCCAGGGGGTGGGATGCTGGTTCTGTCCTTCTTGCCAGGGCTGGAACGGGTAGGCACGGGCTTCCTCTTCTTGCTTGACTGACGAACCATGGTGTTCCTGCAAGATGTATGTGGCAGCACGTCTTTCCCCTGTATGCTGACTGCAAGAGTGCTGCATCCTTTTATATCCGTGGAACTGACGCAATTCATACTCCCCGCATGTGCAGTGAATGCTTTGCATCTGATATACATCCGCGCGGCATCCGCTTTGCTTCCTATTGACATCTGTGATACATCCGCATCATCCGCTATGCATCCGCCCCTTCCGCTATGCATCCGCTTCACAATTCTCCCCCAACCCCTTTGGAGGTGTCATCCACTTCCATCCGCTGACATCCGCTAGGCTTCCTATGAACATCCATTTAACATCCCCGCTACGTACTACCCCCGTCCGTTCTTTTCCGTTCTTTTCCGTTCTGTTTATGCAAATTTTTGCCACTTTTTGGAGCGGATGACAACGGATGGAGCCACCCCCAAAATTTTGCTCATCCACTGTGTCTTTTATGCATACGTTTTGCATCCGTCGGCCAGTGGGACCTAGCCTTTAGCCATTAGAACAATCTGAGAATCTGTTGCTCCTTTCTATCTTGGCCAATAAACGTAATTGATTGTGATCGTTCTGCATCAGGATATTATTTTGTTCTGCCTTTGAGATGTTGATTGCTGTTTCACAGAACTAAAAGGTACAAAAATAATGCCAGATCATATGTGGGAGAAGCATCCCATTTGGAAGATACTGAGTTTTGCTGTTGCTGACTGCCTCCTCACGCTTCTTAAATGAGGTAGATCAAGCGGGAAATAGCGGGTATGTTTGAGTGTGAAAATAAGTCTCCTTCCTATAAAATCCATTCAGAAAACACAAAGGAGGAGATATGGTTTAATTCTGCTTCAGCCCAGATTGCGGGAGAGAAAGTAGCTTTAAAAATATTATTATTTAATTGAAATTGCCGTGTTGTGGCTTTTCATGCGGTGCAGTGCTTATGATGGACTATAAACAGGTAATATTCAGCCTTAAAATTATGTTATGGAGGTAAAAAGGCAATTAGATTTGCTGGCCTTCCTAGGTATGATTTTCAGTAATCAGCATCTGCTATTTTACACTATTAATATATTTAAAACAAATGCCTATCTCTAAATTTAAGACAGCACTAACCCTAAAACATTTTAATAGATTAGGAACAGCCATCCTGGAAGAGTTATTTAAAAAAAAGACTTTACGCTTTAAAGCTGTGTCCTTATGATTAAAGGGCAGTTTATATTATGACCTGTGTATTGTTAAACTGCCCACTTTATTAAAATGCATGGTTATGTTTGATATCCCCTCATTAATTACATTTAAGGGCTATTTGGATTTACTTTATATTGTTAGTCAGTATTCAGTTTAATTTGAATGTGACCAAGTTTTGTTTTATTGTTTGTAAAATTCTCTGCAATCATGATGGCACAGTGGTTAGAAGGCAGTATTGCAGGCTAACTCTGCCCACAAACTGGAGTTTGATCCTGACTTGCTCAAGGTTGACTCAGCCTTCTATCCTTCCTAGGTCAGTAAAATGAGGACCCAGATTGTTGGGGATAATAGGCTGATTCTGTAAATTGCTTAGTGAGAGCAGTGAAAGCACTACAGTATCAAACAGTATATAAATCTATGGTAAGCGTTATTGCTATCGCTACTAATTTTATGGAATATTTTCATTTTTTATTTATTTTCATTTTTGTTTATTTAGAATCTTTAATTTTTTTACCTTTTTAAAGGGGAATTCTGGTCATTGACTATTATTTAATACAGAGAAAAATGGTGCAATGATACAGTGTAAAATAGTAAAAGAAAATGGGCCATTAGTATTTGTCTTTCAAAGCTGGCAACCTTCTTGTAAAGACATTAAAGAGACCAACCATACTTGCTTGTAACTGAAACCCAGCAATCCTAGCTGAGCAGCAACTTCATTGACATGTTGATAGATTAATCCACCAGTAAAAAATAGATAACATCCATTTGAGGTCAATCCATGCATTTAGTGAGGAGGAGGAGGCAATATTAAATCAGATCCCCCCCCCCCCCCAAATGGTACAAGGGCAATCCAGTAAAAGTGTCTTGATGGTTCTGTCCAACTGGAGACATGAGCATGGTAAGTATGGAATGTTATTAAATCAATTCCTACAGAGATACAATGCTCAGTATCTTTAAAGTTGGTAATTCTTTCATATTTCATAGTCTTTCAATTACTTGGGAGTAATTGAATGATCAGGTCTCATGCTGCCTGGGGAATTCTGGAAATTGAAGTCCACATATCTTAAAGTTGCTAAGATTGAAAAACACTCAGGAGTACAATAAGTTATTGTGAGCCTGGGCTATTCTCCTACATTTTGGGAATAAGAAAATTATCCTATTGTGTCTGGTGCAGAGATGAAGCTGAAATCTAGTTAGATGCTAATTGAAAGATTAAAGCAGCAGATACAGATCCTTGACTTACAACCATTTGTTTAGCCTCCATTCAAAGTTACAACGGCACTGAAAAAAGTGACTTATGACTGATTCTCTCGCTGTTGCAGTATCTCCATGGACATGTGACCAAAATTCAGGCACTTGGCAACCAGCATATATTTATGATGGTTGCAGCATCCTGCAGTCATGTGATCATCATTTGCAACCTTCCCAGTCAACTTCTGACAAGCAAAATCAATGCGGGAAACCAGGTTCGCTTAACAACTGCGTGATTCACTTAAGTGCAGGGATTGCTTAGTAACCATGGGGAAAAAAGATTGTAACATCATCTGTGGTTCACTGAACAACTGCCTTGCTTAGCAATGGAAATTCTGCTCCCAGTTGTGATCACATGTTGAGGACTATCTGTCATTTAGACATTTAGCACCCTCCTTTGGGATGCCTAGGTTATTCATGGGTTCACCAAAACCTCCAATTACTTTTGTTATTCAAGCATAGTAAGAAAATATTTGCAAGTAGTGCTGAGGATTACCAGATTAGCAGCAAAGGCTCAATGCAGAAGCCAAATGTTTGCAAGTTCCTGATAATAAGATTTGAAATAGTTCCACCAGGTTTAGTCATTCTCAGGACAGGAAAAGAGCCCAATTTTCCTTGGCTTTTCATTTCTTTTCAGTGTCTACATATCATTTTCCTTTCCTGAAGGCCAACTCTATCAAATACATCCTGATCACACCTAGTAAGTGCTAAGCAGTAATCATATAATATAGTATACTTTATTGATTGATCAACTGAGCTTATCAAAGTTAAGAGCAAAGCACACTAAAGTCAAACTGGAGCCAGGGAGCTGAGTGAACCCAGACAACTAAATTAACTGACTAAAATGTAAATGAAATGTTCTCACCCATTGAACTCAGCCCCCTATAACTCTAGGAACACATCCCGGTCCATTCTGTTGTTGCTGCTTTTGTTGTTTAAATTTGCTGAGGTTAAATAAACCCTAGTTTAATTAACCAAGGGTATCAGTATTGCTCCAACTTTTTTATTAGTTTATCAGAATATAAAATACAGAAATACAAAGAAAAATGAAAAGGTAAAGTAAGAGAGGAAAAGGGGAAGAGCGAAAAGCATAGAATAAAGTGGAAATAGGGGAAAAATGTATTCACTTACAACTCCTTTTGGGACAGTAGAATAAAGTAATAACACAAAAATCTCAACTTTTTACCTTTATATAATAATATATATTAGCCATTTCTACAACAAACCTATCTAATCAGCAAAACCCAATATCAACATTTCATTTTTTTCTACTTCAAGCATAAAGACCAAAAGCAGTTTTCAAGTTCAAGGGTGACCATATATTGTGTAAATGTGATCATTAGAGCTGGTAGGTGCAAACTGCATGATACACTGAAATTTACCTGCAAGTGAGTGAATAGACAGAGAAATATACAAATGGAGATTTGGGTGAACAATAGATAGGTTAAAAAAAAACACAGTAGAAATGAAAAAACTTTGCAGGGAGATTTTGGAAGGTCCCATCTTTACCTACCTTGAAATTCCCCTGCAAGCATTTTAAATCAGGTATAAATTCACGATAAATTATAAATTCAGTCCCTAGAAAGGGACTTGTCTGGATGGATGGCGTTAAAGCCACATGGGCTAATGAGACTGTTAAATATGGGCTTGATTGAAGAGGCGGGACAATGGGGAGAGGAAAAGATCTGTTTATTGAGCTCTGAGTAAAGACTGCCACCAGGTGTGCCTGCTGATCTTTTTACAGGCTGCTGTCCACAATTTCAGCCACTGACAACTGTTCATTTTCCCACTCGGAAAATGAACCAATGGGGGAAGTCTGACATCACTGACTTTTCCACACTGAATATCTAAGAGGACCAACAGTATTGGGGGAAAGCAGTGTTTTTCAGTCTTGGCAACTTTAAGATGTAGGACTTCAACTCCCAGAATTTGCTTGTTGGGGAATTCTGGCAGTCAAGGTCCACACATTTTAAAGTTGCCAAGGTTGAGAAACATTGGGCTAAAGCTTGGCCTTCCTGGGACCAAACAAAGCAAACAGTGAGGACATTTGAAAAAGCTAAGTGAGCATTTTTCTAAAATAAATAGAAAATTACACTAACACAAAAGTATTGTAGAAGTAAGCCTTTTTAGAGCCAAGAATGAAGAGTTAAAAGGAGAAAAAACCAAGCAAAAATGCTCATATACAAGCCAGTCTCTTTCCTCCCAATCAGCTGATATACGATTATGCTTTTTCTACAATTGCAATCAATAAAGTGGGCAACGGGGCAGGATGAAAAGCTCATACCACAAGGGATCTCATTAGTTTTAATGGCAGTGATAATTCACCCTGCAGAGCTGGCTTTGCTTCAAAAAGCCCAAACCAAACCAAGATGGTTTGTCTACGCAACAATCCTCTCACCCTTCAATATTTGTAGACTTTTATTTGCAGATAAGAGGTGGAGCTTTCCCACTGATGTTCTCAATAAAGATTTAGGCTGACTGGAATATTAAAGAGCAGGGAGAATTATGGTGCCAAATTTGGAACTGGAGCACTGGGATGAATTAATGCTTACTAGCTGTGTCTGATCAAGGAGAATTTGCTTTGGAAACTATTGCAAAACAGAAACTCCTTTTCAGTGTTACAAGGAAGCTCAGAGTCTTGAAAACTGAGCTTCTGATTTTATGTTCCTCAAGCATTTTTGACTTAAGAAAGCCCAAGTCATCCATCCATCATCCAATAATTCATATTAATCCAGGGCCAGATTAAACCCATACATGCTCTATATGGGTCCACCCTGGAAGAATATTTGAAAGCTACAGCTAGTGCAGAATGCAGCTACAGGCACAGTTTTTAGTGTAAGAAATAAGAACATTCAAAAAAAAAAATGTAGGTAAACATGTCAGAGATGCATATAAATGTGTTGTTTTAAGATGGCTGGAGAAAAGATGTGCTGAAAGTACACTAACATGGAACAAGTGTGGTGTTAGAAATAGATATTTCTTTGTTCTCGGACCATTAGAAAGAGGCCCCGCTAAAGGGACATTTCTTAATAGCAAGAAGATAAGAAAAAGCCATGTAGGTAAAATATGTTATGGGTAGTTATTGGGGGGTGTTGAAGGAGTTGTCTCCATAAGGTGTTTCAGATTTGTTGTGCTTGGTCACTGGACCCAATGGAGGCATTGGGATAGAAAACTATAAAATGTAATGTTCTAAAATCTCAAGGTGTGGTTCTTAGCTCAAACCTCATGTTGAGGTCAGCTAAGATCATACTGCTCTTTGCAAACAGCTTTTTTTTTCATTGTATGTTTTGATTTAAACTTAAAATAAAATCTCTGTGTTTTCACTGATCCAAGTTCTTGTTATCTGGAGTCATTTCCAACATTGGGGCCTCTAAGAGTGGCCCATTTAATTCCCCTATTGCATGAGCTGCACTGTTAGTTGGTTTGCTTCTGTCTCCAATTTAAGGTGTTGGTTATTATTACATAATAACCAACTTTATGGCATGGGATCAGGTTATCTAAGGAACTCTAATGGGATTGGTCTCCCCCTCCCCATGGAACTGCCAGGTGGGGCAGGCTACAGTACCCCCTTGGCTGAGGAATTTTGGCCAGTGGGATCAAGAAAGAGTCTTTTCTGCCATGGCAGCCTGCCCACTGGAACTTCATGCTCCCTCCCCTTTCTGAGGAGAGATCTGCCCCCACACTTCAGGTCTTCCCATAAAGCCCTTAAAACCTGGCTGTGCAGTTGGCCTGGGGCCCAGGTGAGGCCATGGAGGTTGATATTGGATTAGAAAATGCCACTTCCACTCTATTGGATATTCCCTGCCATTTTAGCAATGTCTTTGTTAATTATAGTATATTTATTATCTTACTTTTAATTTTTTATGATAACATTTTATTGTAAGCTGACCAGAGTCACAGGAGCAAAGTGGATTGCAAATACATGTAATAAATGAGTAAATAAATTCCCTTGTACTATTTGTGTGCATATGTGTGTGTGTGTCTGTGTATAAATTACCTGTTATTTTAATGTTTCTATATTTTATGGTACTCTAAGCTTCCCAAAGTCTCTTTGGAAAGAGAGATGAGTGGCAGATACATTTAATAAATAAATAAATCGATAGATTCCCAAAGCTCAGCCCTTCAGTGGTGGTGGCCCTCAGCCTTTGCATTGCCTATCTGACAAGACATTAAAACTCATTATTAAGTGCTGAAAACTAAAGTGAGGCAGTGAATGAGTTAAGGATGCACAAGAGCAGGACTGTCAAACTCCTGGTTCAAAGGCTGGATGTATCACATGCTGGTCACGCTCATGCCTGGTTTAGCAAAGGGGGAAAAAGTCCCATCTCGTAATCCTGCTATGACAATGTGAGTTTGACAGCCCTGTACTAGAGGACAACGTGCATGCTCAGAACCAGTGAACTAGTTGTGAACATAAGTGCAGCCTACCTCTGGTTCCACTGGTTAATTGTCCTCACTGTTAGGAAATTTCTCCTTAATTCCAGGTTGCGTCTCTCTTTGATCAGTTTCCAACCATCATTTCTTGCCCTGCCCTTTGGTGCTTTGGAGAATAATTTCACCTCCTCTTCTTTGTGGCAGCCTCTCCAATATTGGAATACTGCTATCATGTCACCCCTAATTGTTATTTTCTTTAGACTAGCCAGTCCCAAAACCTGCAGCCATTCTTCATATGTTTTAGTCTCCAGGCCTTTGATCATCCTAAGGCCCTGTCACACTGGCCGACGGATGCAAAACATTTGTAAAAAGGACACAGCGGACAAGAAAAATGTTCCATCCATTGTTATCCGCTCTCAAAAGGGGCAAAAATTTGCATAACCAGAGCGGATAACACAGAAAGGAACGGACGGGGGGAGGACGCAGGGTGGATGGAAAGAGGATGCTCCATGGAAGCCTAGCGGATGGAAGCGGATGGGAGCGGATGGCACATCCGCAAGGCTTCCGGGGGACCGCAGCAAAGCGGACGCAGAACGGATACAGCGGATGCAGAATGGACGCCGAGCGGATGAAGAGCGGAAGCCTAGTGGATGCCTAGCGGAAGCCTAGCGGATGCCTAGCATTCACTGCACATGCGAGGAGGATGCATTGCATCAGCCCCGTGGATATAAAGGGAAGCAGCTCCCAAGCAGGTCACCATTCAGAGGAAAGACCTGCTGCCGGACGGATTGGCTGCCTTGCCAGCCTGCCTGCCTTGCCAGCCTTGCTGCCTGCCAGCCTTGCTGCCAGCCTTGCTGTCTGCCTGTCTGCAGCCTTGGTGCCTGCCTGCCTGCCAGCCTTGGTGCCTGCCTGCATGAAAGCCTTGCTGCCTGCCTTGCTGCCTGCCTTCCTGCCAGCCTTCCTGCCAGCCTTCCTGCCAGCCTTGCTGTCTGCCTGCCTGCCAGCCTCCCTGCCAGCCTCCCTGCCAGCCTCCCTGCCAGTCTTGCTGCCTGCCTGCCTGCCAGCCTTGCTGCCAGCCAGCAACCCCACAACCATGGGGAAGAAGAGAAAGCCTCAGCCATCTGCTGCCACTCCTGGCAAGGGGGACAGGGCCACCCTCCCACCCCCTGGCCCTCACTCTGGTTCTGCTGGGGCTTCTGTAGCACGGCCTCGCTCTTCTGGGGCTGGGGCTTATGCTGCTTCTGCTTCTGGAGAAGCTGATGATGCTGCTTATGGCGGTGGTGCTTCTGCTCGTGCTTACTCTGCTGATGCTGCTTCTGACGGTGGTGCTTCTGACGGTGCTTACTCTGCTGATGCTGCTCCTGGCGGTGGTGCTTCTGCTGGTGCTTACTCTGCTGAAGCTGCTCCTCGTCCTGCTGGTCCTGCTGGTCCTGCTGGTCCTGCTCGTGCTCCTGGTCTTGCTCGTCCTGCTGGTCCTGCTCGTGCTCCTGATCCTGCTGGTGCTCCTGGTCCTGCTGGCGCTGCTAATTCTTACTCTGCTGCTGCTGATCCTGGTCCTGCTGGTGCTGCTGGCGCTCCTGCTGCTGCTGATCCTGGTCCTGCTGGTGCTGGTGCTGGTGCTGCTGCTGATCCTGCTGGTGCTGCTGCTGCTGGTGATGTGGAGGAGCAGCCCCTACAACCTGGAAGCCCCTCTGATGAGGGCCCATGTGGTCCTGCCAAAGGAAGGAAGAGGCATATGCGAGAACAGGAGAGGAGGCAATACTCCATCGAGGAGGAACATGAGAATAAGGTGCTGGAGTGGCTGAGAGAGAATGAGTATCTATGGCAGAAGGGACACAGGCTCTACAGGGACACCAAAAGGAAGCAGGCTGCTTGGAGAGAGAAGGCGGAGAGCCTGGGCTACACTTCGGAGGTGCTCCTCGGCTGGTGGAAACATATGCACACCTGGTACGGGAAGCTGCACCTCAAGAAATCTGGCCAGGCCGCGGTCAAGCTGACAGACAGAGAGACCTACGTCATGGCCAAGTGCAGCTTCCTGGAGGGTGAGATCTGCCATCGAGGAGCAGCCCATCTCACAACCCTCTCTCTCAGGCAGCCTGCTGAGAGCCAGTCCTCTTCTGGCCAAGAGTAAGCTCCTGTCTCCAGACAGGTTTCTGTGGAATGTCCCATGGCGGAGAACCCCCCCACAGCTGTTCTAACTGTGGCGGAGTGCGTGGAGGACACCCTGACACAGTGGGAGAAAGGAGATGGCACTTCCACCACAGTCCAACCCGCATCCACCCCCAGCTCCACCTCCACAGAAAGGCAGAGAGCCAGACAGGAGGGGCAGAGCCACACTGTCCTGCTGGAGATAAGAGACACCATCAGGAGCAGCATAGATATCCTCTCTCAGGTGGTACACACCAACGCCCCATCCTCCAATCGCAAGCCCTTCCTCACCTATGTGAACCAGACCCTCGTGGACATGGTGGAACCCCAGTACCAGGTGGTGAAGGACAGGATCATCGAGCTGCTTCACAACCCTCCAGAACCAGATGAACCTGCTCCCACCCAGTCCAGGTCTGCTCCTCCACCCCAGGTGATGTCCCTCCCATTCCAAGGCTTTCCACAGACCCTCACCAACCAGGGCTACGGCTACCAGGAGGTCCAGCAGCACAGGAAGCAGCCCTTCCCAGTCCAGGCACAGGCTCATCGGATGCCACTATTGCCACCAGTTCCACTGATGCCACCGATGCCTCCCATGCCACTGATGCCACCGACGCCACAGATGCCACCCACACCACAGATGCCACCCACGCTAGTCCTCACCCAGCTGCAGACCAGACAGCCCCACTACACTGCTCCTTCCTCCACCCCACAGCCAAGCCCGGCCTCAGTACATCTGTCATCGGGACTGGGGATGACACCCCAAGGCATGGAGGAAGGAGCTCTCAACATCATGGGGCTGAGCCAGCTGTCTGAGAGCTTCCTCAACATACCGTCACCTGTTGTCCTCTCGGGGCCAGGCACCCCAGTGGGGCTTCAGACCAGCACTCCAGCAGCAGCCACCTCCACAGCACCTGGACCTTTCACCCCCGAGACTGGGCACACCTCTGAGTGACAGAGAAGAGTACCAGAGACTGGGTGACTACCTGTGGACTTTATTTGGATGCTTGACTTGGGTCATTTTTCTTTTACAGCTTGTTATTAATAAAGATTATATTTGCTTCACATACTTGCTTCATTTATTTTTGTAAATAAAGTATTGGTGGAAACTTTTAGAAATGGTTTAAGCCTTTGCATGCTTGTGGGATGGGTAAGGATAGCAGTGGGGTGGGCAGGGATACCTGTGGGATGGGTTAGGATATCTGTGGGATGGGTTAAGATAGTTGTGGGATGGGTTGAGATAGCTGTGGGGATAGATAAACCTCCAGTGCAAGCATAGTGGGACTGTAGGGTCCACCCTCCCAAGTGCCACACCTATGGCCCTTCATTATCAATAATAATGTAATCATTCATCCACACATGTCAACATAAACACAACTCTTTATTAAATGCCCTGTTCATTGTAGGCCCACCCAACTTACATGGCCCAATCTCATCAGTGTGATGAGACAGGCTGAAGGAAGCATCCATTAATCATCTATCATCCTGTCTTGCCACTCCACTGCTCCAGCTGGGGAGTTGCACCAGTGTTTCAGGAGGTTGCGCTGCTTCTTCCCTTCACGTAAGGCTCTGTTGGGGCCTTGCACATCCTCAGTGTCTATCAGGTTTTGCCCTTGCCTCCATTCCCCAGGCTCCATGTCCCCATTGCCTTGTTGGAGGTCCAGGAGCCTGTTCTGCAACACTGGGTAGCGGGTGTGCATGAGATTGTGCAGGATGCAGCAAGCTTCCATGATCCTCCTCACGGTCTCTGGGCAATGCTGCATGGTGGTGAGAAGTACCTGGAACCTGTTGGCCAGGATGCCAAAGGCGTTCTCCACCACCCGTCTTGTCCTGGGCAGCCTGTAGTTGAAGATCCTCTCTTCACGGGTGAGGAGTCTGGAGGTGTAGGGCTTCATGAGGTAGGTTCTGAGGGAGAAGACATCATCCCCCACGATGAAGTAGGGCACATCTTGCGTGTTGTTGGGCAGGGGGTCTGGATCGGGGAAGCCCATGATGAGGTTGCGTTCCAGCCCCTCCTTGAGGTCACTGGCATTGTATACCTGGGCATCTGAAGCTGACCCGTTGCCTGAAGCATCGATGTACATGAACTTGTAGTCAGCATCGACCATGGCGAAGAGGACGATGCTGAAGAAGCCCTTGTAGTTGAAATAAGTGGACCCCAACTTGGCTGGAGCTTTGCAGGCCATGTGCTTGCCATCTATGGCTCCAATGGTGTGGGGGAAGTTCCACTTCTGATACCACTGCTCTGCAACTTTCTTCCATCCTTCTTCAGTGGAGGGGCACTGGAGGAGCTCCTCCAGGTATTCTTCGATGGTGGCCGTATTGCATGCTCCTGTAGGTGGTCCTTGAGGCCAGGTGGTGCAGAGTCAGTGCCACCTTGAGCCCAGGGTCCAGGCTGGGCCGGAGGTTGGTGCTCTGCTTGGTCAACCTGGGTGTCAGCTGCTCCACAACTTCGTCAAACATGGCTGGAGGCATCCTCATGAAGTTCTGGAGTGCATGAGGGTCTTCGTTCCTCAGCTCCACCATCAGCTTGTTATACAGTCCGTACTCGGCTCTTCTCGTGATCCATCTTCGGACCCAGACACTTCTTGGACGCCTCCTTTTTTTTGCATAGAACAGGTGAAAGAGCCTGTAGATGGCTTCGCACTGTTGCAGGACTGTGTTATGATGGTGGCTACCAAAAGGACTGTGTTACGATCCATGGTGGACATGACTGGATGCTGTGGAAGAGCAAGAGCCAGATGAAGGCTGCAGGGGTCTGCACAGCAGGACTGCTGGTCTGAAAGTGAGATCCAGATGAGTTGCTCCCCCTTTTTATAGGCAATATAGGTTTTCCCCTATGTGTCCTTTTTAAACTTACATGGTCATTCAGTAAATCCAGATTCTTCCATTGACTTTGCTTGTCAGAAACCAACTGGGAAAGTCACCATGATCACATGACCCAGGGATGCTGCAACTTTCATAAACAGGTGCTGGTTGCCCGACACCCAAATTTTGATCACATAATTGTGGGGATGCTGCAACAGTTGTAACTGAGAAGACTGGTTGTATGTCACATTTTAGCCAACATCATTTTGAACCATCGCTAAATGAACGGTTATAAGTCTAGGACTACTTATAATAGATCCTTGAAAACCTGGTTCTGTGTGTGTATGTGTTGCTGATCTCCTGTTGTTTTGATCTGCTGTGTATGCATATTTTTCCTGGACACTGATCAGTTTAATTGTATATTTTTGTATACCATTTTGTATTTACAATTGTAAGCCACCCAACTTACTTGTGGTAAGTTGGTTGGCAAATAAATGTTGTAAATAAACAAATGAAATCTGCCATCAAATTGTTGTCAACTCTCTCAGCAGCTACATATATGGATTCCCCCCCTGAACAATCTGTCCCTACCCAGTCTTTCAGGCCTTCTAATGGTGAGTACTTCACTAATGTAACATCCCAGGGTCATGTGGTCATCATTCGCAACCTTCCTAAGGGGCTTCCAACAAGCAAAGTCTTTGGGGAGGCTAGATTTGCATAATGACCTTTGCAAAAAAAAGTTATCAAATCAGATGTGATGATTCACTTAATGATGCACTGCTTGCCAATGGGGGTTCCAGTCTCAGTTGAAGTTATAAGTAAAGGACTGCCTGTATTGGGCATGTTTCTGCTTTCCTCCACCGCCACCCATGTTGTATGTTAATGGTAAAGCATCAGGGGTGGGATTCAAATTTTTTAACAACTGTTTTTGTGGGTGTGGCTTAGTTGGTGGACGTGGCTTGGTGGTCATGTTACTGGTTGGGCGTGGCCAACTCAACATCACTCACATTGAGGCACGCATCTCCTCGACTGGCCTCTCATTACTGTGTGGATGCTGCAACAGTCGTAAGTGTGAAAAAGAGTCATAAGTCACTTCTTTCAGTGCCATTGTAACTTTGAATGGTCACTCCACACAAGCAAAGTACCAGCAAAGGAGGGCAAAAAAACTCCAGAGATGTTCCTGAGACAGGAAGTCTAGTCCTGCCAAGAATGTAATAATGGTTAATGGAGAGGCAGTTTCTATAAGCAACACCAGAATGTTTCCTTCCTGCCTTCCTTACAGGATTAGGCCAGTAATTTCTTCTAATAACCGGTTCTCCCAACTGCTTATTATGTTAAAAACTGGTTCTATAGAATAGGTGTGAACTGATAGAATCCCAACCATGGAAAGCTTAAGATAAGTCCCATATGTGGCACCTTGAATCAAGTGACTAGACAGAAAGGGGGCTTAGAAAGAAGCAATTACCAACTTTCTAAGCAGAGTAACAGAATATCAGAGTTGGAAAGGGACCTTGGATGTCTTCTGATCAAACCCTCTGCTCAAATCAGGAAACCACATACCATTTCAGAAAAATGGTTGTCTGATCTCTTATTAAAATCTTCCAGTGTTGGAGCATTTACAACTTCTGGAGGCAAGTTGTTCCACTGATTTTGTTCTGTCAGGAAAATTATCCTGAGTTCTAGGTTGCTTCTCTCCTTGATTAGTTTCTATTCATTGTTTCCTGTCCTGCCTTCAGAACTGATTGACTCCCTTCTTTATAGCAGCCCTTAAATATTGGAATACTGCTACAATCTCACTTTTAGACATATGTTCTTTTAGACATACCCAATTCCTGCAACCGTTCTTTGTATGCCTCCAATCCCCTAATCATCTTTGTTGCTGTTCTCTGCACTCTTTCTAGGATCTCAACATCTTTTTTTACATTATGGCAACCAAAACTAGTTGTAGTATTTCAAGTAAGTGTGACCTTCCCAAGGCATTATAAATTTGTATTAAGACTTTATGTGATCTTGGTTCTAGCCTTCCATCTCCCACATACAATTATACTGGTGTTTACTTGTTTGTTTCTTCCGGCCTGTCCATGATTGATCTCCAGTGATTTTGCTATTTTGTAAGCTTCTTCACCTATTACCAATTTCACTCCCCTTCTGTTCAGAGAGCTACCAGCTGATGGATAAATAGAATCAAGATCCTTTTGCAGAATGCATTTCAGTCTTTCCATTGGGGGGAGGGGGTGTTATCAAAATATAAATGTAAAATACAAAAGAATGCAAAAAAGAGAAAATAATGAGAAAAGAGGGGAGGAAAAAGCAGAAGGGAGAAAAGTGTAGGGTCGAGGGGAAAAAGAAAGAAAGAAAGAAAAGTGTTGATTTCCATCTCCTTTTGGTACAATAGAATAAGATACTAGCTCAAAGTTTTACTTTTATATAATAATGTATATGGTACTAGCCATTTCTATCACAACAAACTTATCTAATCAGCAAAACCCAAATGTATTGGTTTATTTTTTCCCCACCTCAAGCAGAAAGTCCAAAAGTGGTTTCCAGATAGAAACAAAACGATGTGTATTCTTTGATCAAAGCAGTCAATTTAGCCATCTCTGCTAACTCTATCAGCTTTTGTCAGTATTCATTTCTGTGTTCTGCTCAGCGGAGAAACCCACACTTCCAAAAATTTGCAGCCTCAAATCATGCCTTGAAAACCATGACTGGCTGAAGCCCCAACCAGTCCTGTTGGGATGTCCAAAAGAGGAAGGGCCACTGATGGAATGAAGCCATACCACTATTTTGGTGAAAGGGCTTGTGCAAGGAAAGGAAACAGAAGGGGAGTTTAGTGGCAGTTTGCACCCAATGTATGGCATTGGGTGCCCAGGACTGGGATAATGTATACATTAATCAGAATGTGACACTTCTCCACTTAAATGGTCACATCCCAACCCAAGGATCCTACGGCCTCCAAATATTGCTGTGACAGACAGAATCCAAGACTTTTGCTTTGCCTCCCATTAGTTTCTTATCTTTGAGCAAATGGGATGAGTCACTCAAACACAGATAAGCTCATAAATTTCCTCTGGTCCAGCATTCCTTGGCCCTGTAATACTTGTAATGCTTCTGAGATCTTTAAAAGGAATAGGTGTTGAATTGATCCTGTTTTATTATAATATTTATGAGTCTCTCGTGTTAAAAAGAAAAATCAGAATCCTGCCCTGGACAAAAGCTGGGTCCACGTATTTAAAAGTAAATGAATAAGGTGCAGTTTTTAATTATTTTGCAGGAATGTCACCTGCTGTTGTCTTTAGGCTTGAACAGATTGCAGACTTAGCTAAATGCTTTGTTCTCTCACAGAAATATTTATTCCCCCTACACTCATTTTATAATTGCATGGAGTCTAAGGGAAAAAAATTCAAAATAACTCATTATTTTGCTACCCATGTGAGTATTTTGTGGCTCTTGAAATGTTCAATTTTCCTGCTCATTTAAGTAGTTTTATCATTTAGTCCATCTTTTCACTTTATAATTGAGTCTGTTAAGGATTAACTCATTTATTCCACTCTATCTTTGTGCTGCCTGGAAATGTGAAACTCCAGCACTCATCTACACAACCAAAACTTGTTATTCAGGCTGGAGATAACAGAATATAACAGAATAACAGAGTTGCACAGGATATTGGAGGTCTTCTTGTCTAACCCTTTGCTCAAGCAGGAGACCTTGTGCCATTTCAGACAAGTGAGTGTCCAATCTTTTTTAAAAAAATCTTCACTGTTGGAGCATCCACAACTTCTGGAGGCAAGTTGTTCCACAGGTTAATTTTCCTCACTCTTAAGAAATTTCTCCTTAGTTCTACATTGCTTCTCTTCTTGATTAATTTTCATCCATTGGTTCTTGTCTTGGGTTCTGGTGCTTTGGAAACTAATTTGATCCCTTCTTCTTATGGCAGCCCTTCAAATATTGGAACGTTGCTCTCCCAATCCTTCTTTTCACCAGACTAGACATATTCAATTCCTGCAACCACTCTACATATGTTTTAACCTCAAGGCTTCTAATCATATTTGTTCTCTTCTCTACATCTTTCCAGAGTCTGAAAATCTTTTTTTAAAAATAATATAATGACCAAAACTGGATCCCATTATTCCAAATGTTTTCTTACTAGGTCTTTCAAAGTGACACTAATACTTCATGTAATCTGATTCCACCCCTCTATTAATACAGCCTAGGATTGCTTTGGCTTTTTTGGCTGCTGAGATAATGGGAGTCCTGATACTATCTCCTTGGAGGTTTCGAAAGAAAGAGAATTGTTACTGGGGAAAGTGTGCTCTTGAAGTACAGGTGGTTGTTGTGCTCTTGAAGAACAGATGTGGACTTCTGGCTTAGTTATTCAAAATGGCAGAACATATATTTTGCGAATTACCAGAGGTAATTTTTCTGAGAATTTCCAAGATGCTCTAAATGAGATATATATATATGAGATATGTTTTTTTCTCCTACATATCATCTTTGCAATTACTATATAAGGTAGATTAAAAAGCCCAAGCAAATGGTGCATGGTTGTTATGTTAGTGTGGCATCATTAAAGTGGGTTTAGAAGACAACTCTCAAAAAGTTTCAGCCTTTTTGGTAATAGTTAAGAGTGAATGTGATGAGCTTAAAGTATTACGTTAGAACCAGGAAGACCCATCTTTAGCATCACATTGGAAGTTCCCTGGGTGATTTAGTGCTTACTCTTGTCCCAACCACCTCACAAGGTTGTTGGGGAGAAACATAAAAGGAAACTTGGTGTATGTTGCCTTCAGCCCCTAAACCTCAGGCTGGGTATTAACCTGGCATTACCATGAAGATTCCTACAGATCAATGTTTTTCAGTATTTCTGCATGCTGGGTGGGGAATTCTGGGAACTGAAGTCCATACAAATGCCAAGTTTGAAAAACATTCCTATAGATCCTGATTGGTGGTAAATGACTAAAGCAAAGGGGTAAAAAGGCAATTCCAGCGTAAAAATGTCCCATTGTAATTGGACCAGTTCTAGTATTTACTGCAGGTAGTCTTTGACTTACAATTATTCATTTAGTGATCGTTCCAAGTAATTGAAAAGTGAAAAATAGTGACTTATGACTGGTCCTCACTTGCAACCTGCATAGCCTTGTGATCTGGGTGCTTGGCTGCTAGTTCACATTTATGATGGAGTCCTATGGTCATACGATGGCCATTTCTGACCCTTCCAGCGGGTTTTTGACAAGCAAAGTCAATGGCAAAGCAATCAGAAAATGTCACAAATCACAATCATGCATTGTTTCATTTAAGAAGTACAGAAATTCATTTAGTGATCATGGCAAAAAAAGGTTATAAAATCGAAAGTGGTAGACAACCACATTGCTTAATGATGAATTTTCCAGTCTCAGTTGTGGTTATAAGCGGAGGACTACCTGTGGTGGAGATAGAAGGAATAAGCTTTATGGACGCATAAAGCATAGAAAGAAGAATAGTGTGTATTACATGTGTTGAAGGGACTCCTCAGAAGGGCAAAGAGAATTAAAACTTGCATATTGATTGCTGATAACTGATTTATGCAACTTTGGCCATTACTGGAATTAGTCAATTCCTTTGAAGTCTTCAGTTAAAATGTATTCCCAGGGATAAAGTTTGGATACTTTGGGTATCATAGGGCATACACACTTCTCTCCTCCCAATATATTAGTGCTCCCCAAAGTACAGATCCCCAAGAATATGCCAGAAACCGGGTGATGCAAACAAGCAAAGCCCCATCCACGGGATGCAGGCAGCTTGCAAAACCACACATACACTCTGGTCCGCGAAAAAACTTCTCTCCATGGAACTGGTTCCTGGTGCCCAAAAGGTTGAGTGCTGCTGCCCTAAAGCACCCAGTAAATCCTTGATGTAAAAAAAAAAAAAAAAAAGGTTTCTACCTGAATGTGAACTGTCTAATTTTAAATTTTCAAACCCAGACCAAAAGTTTGTTATCCTTCAATATTTAACTTTTCCAAACTACACAAAGCATCTCACCAAGTCTTTGCCTGTAAAGAATTCTAGATAAGGTTTGTAGCCCCCCACAAAAAAATCATTTCAAGTTGCAAGGAAGATTTAACTCTCAGGTTTACAATTCATTGTACCTTTTTAAGTAATGGAATTCACATTTGTCATGTTTTCATTTTATGTTTCTAGATAATCTGCCTCCAGGGTCCTCTGTTGTGTATAGTTGTTGTGTATAGTTCAGCTAGTTTGCCAGTTAATGTGTGACGTGGATTGGGGTAAATTTTTGCTTTTAAATTTGGTGTCAATGTTACTGCCTTGCTACAGAATCTGGAAACCTTGTGTTTTACTGGAATTGAAGTGGCTCCTGACAATAATCTGGAAAATATTTTTGCTGATGTGAAGAGAAATTTTGCCATGTATCTAATGCTATTCCTGCAAAAAGAGACTAAAGGGGGAAGTGCTGAAAGATTCTGGGAAGCTCCCAGCTGGAATTAGATGCAAGACAGATGCTAAATTGGAGCTCTAAACAGTCTGGCTCAAATCAGAAAGCTGATTTCTATTCACAGGTTTATAGCCTTTACAAACCAGAATCTGTGGCTGTGGGGAACAGTTTACTGAATAAGAAATATTAATCCCCACCCCCCAAAAAAAAAAATCCTAAAAGGCTTACAAGCGAAGTCCAAAAACACTAGTGCTCACTTGTACAGATCAGCCATCAATAGGCACATAGAGAAAAACAACACTTGCATACCAATAAAAAAAGATTATCAGTAAGCTAAAAGGAAACAAAAAGACCAACACATCTCCTTCCCAGAAATCAACATTCCATTAAACAGGGATTAACACCCTGTTTTACTTGCAATCAAGCAGTAAACATTCCCCAATCAAGGAATTACCAACTGAGAGAAACAAACTGCAAACAATAAGCTAATCAAGAAACTACCAAGAACATTTCCACTAATGTGACAGGGCAAGCCACTTGCAGATAAAAAGAGAGCAAATCTCTCTTCCTTCCAGCATTGATGATGTTACCTAGTCATAAAGCAATCAAACGCAGAGAGCACGAAGTACAGTACAGCAATTTCAATGAATGTTAGGGACAGAATGGGACCTCTCCCCCCAGCACCCAGTTTCCACCCATGATGCAGCTTCTCTTTGGTTGTGACAGACACAGAGCAGGAGAGGGGAGGCGTTGATTGTGTGACAATTTGGATAGATAGTTTGTTAGACAGTTTGATGAGAAGATTAAAAACTACCAGCAGAAAAACATAACCCATCCCATTACACATTTTGTAGCCATTTTTATGAACATTTTCAGTGTATTAACTTGTTTATGATAACCATCAACAGCTCTTGCAGGCAAGTTGCACAATAAAAAGCATGAAAAAAACAGTAACTATCAGATAAAATTGCCAGGTTTCATTGCTAGTTTCATTGCTTGTTTTGCACAGGCTCTAAAGTGGAATTTGGCTGTTCTGGAAGTATCTGTGCAGGTTTGTGGAAGACCTGTGTTAAGATGTGGTTGAGGATTTAGATACAGTAGGGTTTATATTTGAATAGTAGAATATGCTTTGGATCAGAGATGGGCAGTTTACAGTCTGTGGACTCCTGGGAGAGATGAAATTCAATGGCACACAGATATGGATTTGGCCACTGCAGAATATTGCCCTCTGGAATTGCAGCCCACAGTGATGGTGACCTGGAAGGCAGGAAAAAGTCAGCTGTTTTCACAAAATTTTGGTAATGTATTTGAGGAATGTGTTCTTGTAAATTTATATAGTGAGTTTTGTATAGATTTATCTATCTTTTCTGTTCTTTGTTGTTGCTTTTTCTTCCAAGCAATTCAGAGAGACTCTTTGCAGTTGGGTAATTTTTACATTATTATAGTTGGTCACAATTAACCAGATGTTTAGACTGTATTTGGCATTTTTATCCACCTATCAAGTCCTTCCCAAGGACCTGGGATTGACAGGTGATGTTGTTTGATGGCATTAAAGGTATTAAGTGTTGCAGACACTTAAGTGTTACTATTCCAAGTAAAGCTGCCTTTTGCAGTTGACTGATGAGGATTTAGTCAATGCCGATAGTGTTCAAGTGGTGCTGCAGATGTTTTGGGATTGCACCCGAAACTTCTATTATTACTGAACTCATCTTCACTTTCTTTTGCCATAACTTGTCTTTGTATTTTGTGATTTTCTTCAGCTCTTTCTCTTCTGCCATCTCCGGGTACTGCAATGTCCACTATCCAGATTTTGTCTTTCTTAATGTCAGTTGTTAAGTTTGGGGTATTGTTGGGTCACTTCCATTTCAAAAAGGAGGTGGGGGTGTTTCATGGACTTGGATGCTTTGAATACTTTCACTTTTGTTGTAATCTCATGGGAATTAGGGAGGTGGAGTAAGTCGATGAGACAGACCTCCACCCAGCTGGTTCCAGGCTGTTATCAGGTGTCCCATTATCATCTTCCCACCTCAGAGTTCCCATAACACCTTTGCAGCACTGTATTGGTGACTGGTGGATTTGGGAATTGGGGTGGGGGTTGTATGAGGGACAATTAGCTTAATTTGTGGGGGGATTTTCAGACTTCACCTGACTTCTCTGCAATCACATATCTCAGTAAAAGTTCCTTTTGAAATCAACCATTTGTTGATTTCAAGTCATGCTTTCCTGAGAAGATAGATGAGACAGGTCCTTACAGGTGTGTAATAGAAGATGCTTGTCTGTTAGATCTGATCCTGCTTAATATTTTGAGCTTTTGGGAGGAGAAAGCTGGATGCAGGAAAGGAAAGCTAAATGCTTTCATGGAATTGGAACACAATGATCTGTCTGTCCATTACTGGTCTGCATATTCCAGCTTGGTTTGTAAGGGGTAGCTGCTGAGTTTTCATTTTGTCATTTGACTGTATTTTTTCCAAAACTCAGAGAAAAATGACAGATGGATTTCCAAACAAACAAAGCCAAGATGTGCATGCCTCCTCATTTCATGATTGTTTAATGTGGTAAACAGATTAAGCCACCTACATTTAAATGTTTGCTTTTCTGCACCTCACACCACAGCTTTAACACCTCTGTGTTTTAGTAGTGTAAATATTATTTTGCCTCTGCGGTAATAACAGGCTCCTTCTCCAGGTGCAGAGGGAGTCAAAATAGCTTCATTTACTTGCCAGGAGATGGAGGCAAGATTTGAAGAACTTTAAGAAGTCAGTCTAACCTTGCAAAACAAATGCACAGAGGCAGAAGATGGGATGACATAGAAGGAAGTAGCAGCAAAGGACTGAAATTCGTGTGAAGGAACTCATGACATTTGGAGTACAAGTGAAGTGTGTTTATACCAGGGTGTTAAACTCAAGGCCTGTGGGGTGCTTAGATTGGTCCTCCCAAGCCCCATTTTTGCTGGCAGAACACTTGGGCCACCACAGGTGCCCCTGGTACAAGTGACATCAAGCTAGTCATGACCACCCTGATCACAGCCCCCCTGGCCCCCTGAAGTCAAATACAACCCTGATGCAGCCCTCAATGAAATCGAGTTTGACACCCCTGGTTTATATGCTAGATTATATTTATATGCTAGATTAAATACAAAGCATGAAGTGAGCTCTTGCAACTTAGAATTAAACATTATGAGACTCTGGATCAGCCTGGCACTGAATCCAGTTTCCAAAATTGATTTTTCTGCACTGTCAGATTGGTATAGAAACTTTAGATCAGAGGTGGCATTCAGCAGGTTCTGACCAGTTCTGGAGAACTGGTAGCAGAGATTTTAGGAGAACCGGCAAATACCACCTCTGACTGGCCCCGCCAACCCCATCTATTCTCCGCCTCCCAGGTCCCAGCTAATTGGCTGGGTCTCCTTTTGTTGCCCTGCACAGGAGAACGGAGATGGAAAGCAGGTTAGTGGAGTGTTAGTCTTTACCAGGATCTTCAATCGGTCTTTATCCCAGTCCACTATTCCATCTTGTTTGAAGGCTTCCACCATTGTTCCTCTGCCAAAGAAGTTCCCTATCAATAACTTCAACAATTACAGACCAGTGGCACTCATTCCTATCATCATGAAGTATTTTGAGAAATTAGTCTGCCAGCACATCATTTCTGATCTTCTGCATACATTTGATAAACACCAGTTTGCATACAGAAAAAATAGATCTACAGAGGACACCATAACCATCACTCTTCATGCTGCTCTGACTCATCTAGAACGGGGGGGGGGTATGTGAGGGTGCTTCTTGGACTTTCTAATTCAATCTGCCTTTGGATTATGGATTTCCTGTCTGGCCGCTCACAGAGGGTCAGATTAGGTAATCATACCTCTTCAGCCCTTATTCTTAACACTGGTACACCACAGGGTTGCGTGTTGAGTCCCTTACTCTATACTCTTCATGTGCATGGCTGCATTCCCACTCACGCTAGTAGTATTATTGCTAAATTTTCAGATGATTGAACAGTGGTGGGACTTATGTTTGGGGGGGATGAGTCTGCCTACCGTGATGAGGTGGACCGGTTGCTTTCATGAGGTGGAGACAATAACTTGGTTCTCAACACCAATAAGACCAAGGAGCTTATAGTGGACTATAGAAGGAACAGATCAGATATCCAGCCCTTGCTTATCAATGGAGACCAAGTGAAGCAAATGGCCAGTTTTAGTTTTTTGGTGTTATCATAAAAGAGGACAGGACCTGGGGTGCCCACATTGCAGCCCTGGTCAAAAGGGCCCAGCAGATATTATACTACCTGAGACTTCTCAGAAAACAACTGAATGAAAAACTTCTGGGGACCTTCTACTGCTGCACCACAGAGAGTATTTTAACTTACTGCACCTCTGTGTGGTTTGCCAATTGCACAGCAGCAGACAGGAAAGCACTCCAGCGGGTTAATAACATTGGCCAGAAGATCATTGGTTGCCCTCTCCCCTCTTTATAACTCCCACTGCCTTAAGAAAGTTCAAAACATTCTCAAAGATCCATTTCATCTTGGGCATCCTTTTTTTGAACTATTAACATCTGGCAGACAGTACAGAATAATAAAAACAAGAACAAATAGGCTGAAAAAAAGCTTCTATCCCAGGGTAGTAACTCTGTTGAATTCTGCTGTATAGTGCAGTATTAGTGCGGTGTCGGGGGGTTTCGGTTCAATGTGTGGAGGGTGAAGGATGTGTATTTGTGTTTATTTTCATGATCATGGTCATGATGTGCACTGAAGATGGTATTTGATTTCATTGTACAAGGTGCAATGATAATAAACTAAACTAAACTAAAACTTTATGGCTTTTCTTTAAAGTTTCTTGGATGAGAAACAAAACCAAAGAAAAACTAAGAAAATCTAATCTCCTCTTGAAAAAGCACCTTTGGGACAAGCATGAGTAGATGACTGAGAATCTCCCTAGACACTTTGACCCATACTTTCTACATCCCTTCCAGTTCCTCCTTCAGACGATGGTACTTCTCCAGCTTCTCATACTTCTACCTGATGCTTTTGTTTCTTGTCACCACTACATCTATCACCACCTCTCTATTTTGTTCCTTGTCTAGTATCATGATGTCTTTCAACTGGCCATTACCCACCTGTCTATTCAGATCTGGAAGTCCCACAGGATCTTAAATGTGCCTGTGTATATGTCTGTGTATGGAAGAAACAGTTAATTATAATTGAGTGTAAAGATAATTAAGTAAACTGCAAATAATTTGTCTAGTTAAATGGCAGGTAGTAGGTAGCAGGAAGCCATCTTTGTGGAGCACATAAGCAAAATTGGAATGGTCTCCCTGAACCAAAAGAGGAAGGTAGTTGGCCTGGTGAATAGAATTCCCATTACTTGTCTTACTCATGTTAGTAATTGTCCATGAGCAGTTTGGGGTGGAATAGTCAATTTTCCCATAAGAATGGTCCTTGTCACCTTGGATCTACAATTTAGTACTACTTTAGATATCTTGATGTGGGGTCTGACCTTATTGCTCTCTGAGCTTTGTTGTTTTCAGCTTGGTTGTTTTCCAGCTGCTAGCATTGATGAGATTACCTAATCAGGAAATGAAACACCTGCAAAAAAAAACCCCTCAACCAAACTCTAGAGAGCAACAAGGACCTCACGCTTCAAACTTGAGCTGCAAATATTCTCTTCTATTGGTGTTATCTTGATGTGTCAATGGAATAAGCTCTCCAGAGCAAGCAAGACATGTATAAAGACTACTCAGACTTATGTAAAGCCCCTTCTAGAAAAAGAGAGCTTTCACGAATGAAGGTGAATATATCTGATAATGTTGCAGGATCCAATCTGGGTTGATCACCAGGACCAGAGGTTTTGTCTTCTGAACTTTCAGACTCATGCTGGAGCCCATCTTCAGGAAACTTTTCTGCTTGGATTGAAATTTGCATATAATCATTCAACTTTTTCTCACTGAGTATAAAGAGTTCCTAGTGCCATATGTCCTGTTTCATAATTTTGCCCTGTAGCATTTTGCTTCACTGCAGTTAATAATGAGAGATAAAGCACTTACAGGGCAGCATCAGAGCTTGGGAGGACTTCCTAGGGCAGTCTGCAACAGAAGGACCTGTATTTCTTTAATTTTCCTCCCAGGACATCTTTTAGCCATTCTTGCAAAGGTTGAGGAAGTATCTTTTCTCCACTAATTTGAATGCAGTGAAGGAAAAGAAACTCTTTAGAGTCTTCCAGGTGATAATTTTTTCCCAAACCTTTCAGCTGAAAAATTACCAAGATTTCTCCCTCCCATTTCTTTTTTTATCCTTGTATTAATTCCAAGCATCTTAAACAGCAATGAAGAACAGTGGACCAATCCAGACTCCTATTTGCTCTAGGCACCCAGGCCTATTCTCCTATTCAGCATCCATGCTGGCACAGTGGTTTCAATGCAGAACTGCAGGCTAATTCACTGCTCACTCCAGGAGTTCGATTCTGAGTGGCTCAAGGTTGACTCAACCCTCCATCTGTCTGAGGTCAGTAAAATGAGGAGGACCCAGATTGTTGGGTGCAGCATGCTAACTTTGTAAACTGCTTAAAGAGGGCTGTAAAGCACTGTGAAGCAGTATATAAGTCTAAGTGATATTATTGAGGTTAGCCAAATTTTGCAGAGATATACTGTATGAAAATACCTTTTGAGACACAGGGCATCCATTAATTCAGTTCTTAGTGGCTTTAAAATTTAGAACTTAAACTGAATATAAATTAAATTAAATTTAAATTGAATTTAAATTGAATTTAAAATTCAGAACTTTAGCATACTGGAATAAAATGAATGCCTTACCATGGGACTATTCCAATATAATGATGATGTTCTCCACTCAGACATGCCTGACTCTTGGCAATTCTGTGGGCCAGGTCTCTCTATATTTTCCACTACTTCGAGTTGTTCTAGACTTCAATTACCCCAAAAAATAAGTCCATCAAACAAACTTAATTCACCAGGCCAAACTGAAATACAACCACAAGAGCTCACTTGGTGAGAGAAGTTTAGAGTCTCCAAGGCACTAAGTCAACCAGGAAGCATAAGGAACATACACAGCCAGAAACCAAAACACAATGTTCCCAGCAATGCCTCCCTCTGCCTGCTGTGATAAATAAATAGCCTTCCGGTGCAACCCATCATGATGGGCAGGGCCTCCTCCTGAGTAATCTGGCAGATTTCTGTTGTTCTTGTCTTTTCTCTGCCCTGTGTGCTCTCGGATCCACCACAGAGGGCAGCTTCTCCTTCTCCTCTCCAAGCTGTCCTGTTGAACCTTAACCCTAACCCAGTTCCTGACATGCCAGGAATGAGTTCATCCTCCCTTGAGCTGACCTCCAAGGAAGAATCTGAGGAGTTGTCCAAGAGAGACATCACACAGGTTTGATGTTCCAAGGTACTGAATCCCAAAAGAAGTCTCTTGCTTAGAACAATTCCCTCAGTCTTGTTACAGATAGTCCAAGATTTAAGACCTGAAATGAACCTGGAATTACAATTGAAAGTCATTGAGGTTGTAAATTGAGGCATTACATGACCGGAACCAATTTTTTGACATCTTTTATGGCTGCCATTGTGAATGCAGTGGTCATTAAAGTGAACACTGTAGTTGTTAAGCAAATCTATTTTCCCCATTGTATATTTGACCTGAAATCATAAGTAAATGCAATAAACCCTTGAAAAAGTGTTACAAATTGTGGTCACCTAAACATGGTACATTGCAATTGGCCATAAAGGTGAGCCAGGTGCCAAATATCCAAATGCAGCAACATAGCAGAGTTTGTGCAGTCCTCATAACTTTGAAAACATGTTATAAGTAGCTCTGGAGAGGTGCATCATAACTTTGATTATTAATAACTGCTCATATGTTAAGGACATCAGAGGGAGACCATCCAAGAAGAAGTTAGAAATCAGGTGAAACCTGGCTCAAAAGCGGTAGTTGTGAGAGGGATCTTGGACAATCATTTAAATATGAGCCAGTAGTGTGTGACAGCAGCCAAAAAAGCCAGTGCAATCCTAGGATGCTTCAACAGAGGGATATTAGTATTAGTTCAATTTTGCAAAGCCTTAGTAAGACCACATCTGAAATATTGCACCCAGTTTGGGTCACAACATTATAAAAAAGAAGCTGAGACTTTGGAAAAAGTGCAGAGAAGAGCAACAAAGATGATTAGGGGCCCAGAGACTAAAACATATGGTGAACAGTTGCAGGAATTGGATATGGTTAGACTAGTGAAAAGAAGGACTTCCCTCCACTCATTCTGAAACCCCTACTGTAACTTGTAATTGCTCATCTGCCCCTTACACAGGACAGCAGCCACAATTATGAATAGTTGTTTTGTTTCATTTTGCATTCCTGATTACAGGTCTGCCATTATATCTTTGAAACCCACAAGTGACTAATCTAGTGAAGAGAAGGACCAGAGGAGACATGATAGCATTCTTTCAATATTTGAAGGGCTGCCACAAAAAGAGGGGGTCAACTTATTTCCCAAAGCATCAGAAGGCAAGATAAGAAATAACCAATGGAAAATAATCAATGGGAGATCTAAAGCTAAGGAAAAATTCCTGACGGTGAGAACAATTAATCAGTAAGACAGCTTGCCTCCAGAAGTTGTGGAAGCTTCATCACTGAAGATTTTCAAGATTGGACAGTCACTTGTCTGGAATGGTATCAGGTCCCCTGCTTGTGCAGGGGGTTGGACTGGAAGACCTCCAAGGTATCTTCCAACTCTGATATTCTATGTATTTTAGAAAGTAGAAGAGAAGCAAAGGGCTTGGTCAGGAGGAAGAGATATCTGCGGACAGGAAGGTTAGAGAGGGTGAAATGTTGATGCAAAACACATCCCGTTGAGAGGCTGTATTCCCATTAGGATCTGCCCTTTGAGAACTTCCTCGATGCATTCACTTTCCATTGATGTGAATGATTGCTCACTTCTTCCATCTGTATGTCAACTGAAAGGCAAAGATTAATTGTCAGCATTTGTCCTTTTTTCAGTTTTAAAACACAGATTGGCAAACTAAAAATGTTCAGATAAAGCTAATGCAGGTGTATACCATCGCACAGTTTAAGGAGAGATTGATTGTTTGTTTAGGGTGGCGAATATTTCATTTTTATCTGCTGAATCTGTGACACTGATGGTGCACACAGAATAGGCTTGTTTGAATATTAGAGAAAAGTGCACACAAAATGCATTTTGTTTGGGGAAATTGGTCACCAAAATTACACATCATGAAAAAAAAGGGGTGCAGGAAAATGCAATTTGAGAAGAAACACAGAAAATATCAAATATGGTTGTGAAAGCAGCCTTCTTTTTATTACAAAGTGGTTCAGGAAAAAAAAAAAAAGATGGATCAAATTTAGGCTGTAAGCCCAGAGTTCCCAAGAGCATCATTCCAATTAATCACTTAGCATTTAAATATTTGAGGATGCTGTACATGTCATACTTCATACATACTACATACTGTGTGGCTGGTAGTATTTTTAAAAAGAGGTTTTTTAAAAGAAAAAAATGAAAGGGAAAAGGACGCTCAGAAACTGGACAGCAGATTTAACTGATTAATTAAGTGATTGAAAGTCCTGTAATTTACAGACTCCGCTCCTTTTGTTGGCTGAGGGCTGTGGCTTTTATTGGCTCATTTGGAAAAGCAATTTATGCTAGCAGCTTTTAACATCATCAGGTGGCAGACTAAGCCATATTGACTTTTCTTTAGTTCCACCTGCCGGTTACACCCATCGCACACTTTCGTGTAGTATGTCTTTCCCAATTACTTTTTAGCTTTCTGGGGACCTTAGGAATAGGCAGTCATTAAGGAAATGAATTTAAGTGGTATATATTACAAGCCAAAAGCATTTTGGGGAGGTGGGGCAGCTCTTTGAACTCAAATGTTTTTTGAAACAACTGAACGAAATATACCCACTTGTGCTGGAGCAGCTAAAGTGCCAATTATTTAATAAGAGCAATTCGAAGCTGCCTTGGGTGACATACCATTAAGTGAAAATTCAGAAACTGAAAAGGAGAGAAATGCATGCATTACCTATGGTAGCCTAGAATTGTTCTCACATGTAAGAAATGTGTCTTATCATGCTTAAAAGGAAGGTTGAGTCAGAAAGTGGGAGGGTTGAGATGATTTGCCAGGGAGGCTTAGCATCTTTTCTCTAGAATTGTGCTATTTTCAGTTACATTGGCACCAGGAGGCAGGAAACCAAGTGACTGGTTTCATCCTTTTTGGAACTTGCCAGCTGTGGGTAAACAGATGTTGTTCTGTAGTGTTCAAATCCTCTGCCAGAAACTGAACTCCCAGATCTTTTGCTTAAGTGGAATGAGATCTATCTATCATCTACCTACCTACCTATCCATCCATCCATTCATCTCTCTTATATCCATCATCCCTCTCCTTCCTTCCTTCCTTCCTTCCTTCCTTCCTTCCTTCCTTCCTTCCTTCCTTCCTTCCTTCCTTCCTTCCTTCCTTCCTTCCTTCCTATTCTATCGAATCCTTTAATTTTAGACAGATTCTGGTGTTCAGCAGTGCCATAGGAAGGGATAAATAGGATCCTTCAGAATGGCATATAGCACAGAATGGCCGATGTGATGAACCCAGTATTTGGGGGTGGGGGAACACATTCTGGTAAGAGAGAAGTTTCCTGAAGATGGGCTCCAGCATGAGTCCAAAAGCTCGGAAGACTAAACCTCTGGTCCCAGTGACTGACCCAGATAGGATCCTGCATTATAGAAAAGCTATCAGGAAATGTTTCAGACAGGCTTTTACAAGTTTACAAAGGCAATCTCTGAGTATAGATCTGACAGAGAAGACTGTAAAAACAAATAAAAAAATAAATAAATTCTTCCTCTATCTTACACATACATAGAAAGCACATATTAATCTCTTGCAGCTACAGAGTGGGGGTAAAAAGCTATTCTCCCATGGCCAGCAATGCCACAGGATGCCCTGCTATCTTTGGAAACTGAGAAGTTAGTATCAGACTTATGATGTGGCTTTGGCCTTGAGGGGTGAAAATACATAGTTGAGGTTGGAGTTCTCCAAGGCCACTGTTGTGTGGGTCACTCGGCGAGAGGTACAAGGTTGGTCATCTAGGGTTTACACTTGCGGAGGGAATATTTCGCTGAAATGTCTTTGAATATTAGTAGCTTGGGTTGGTAGTTATGTTGTTGGTTTGAGCTCCAAGCTTTGCGAAATGGTTGCAAATGTTTCATCCCCATTTGAGGAGACATCTTCAGTGCGCTTTGGGGGGGGGGTTGTCTGGGGGAGCCCTGGTCTTTAAATACCTTGCTGAGTCCTGGTCTAATTGGCTGGATGTAGTTGCTGAGTCCTTGGTTTTAAGTACTGTCTGTGTGATGTAAAATTACTGCTGGTGTTGTTGTTTGGATGTCTTCTGATGATGTCTGGTAATGTCAGATTGATTTGATCCACTGCCTGTGTTGTGATCTGGTTTCTTCTGATCTGTTGAGTTGACTTTCTTTGCAGTATGGCTGTTTGTTGGTCTTTAAATGTTGCCTTTAGGATAGTGGTTGCTGTTGTTCTTTCATTCTGAGTGATTGGTAGATTGTGTTGATGTCAGTATGTCTGTTTTATTGATTAATTGGTAGAAAACCAGGCTTCCAGGAAATCCCTTTCTCTCCTTGACTTCACCTAAGTTACAACTGTGGTCCCAGTTAAATCAAATGTGTGTCCTTTTGAGTCTTTGTGGAGGGACATGAGGGAAAGAGGGTCATGTTTCTTGATGGCCAGGAAGTGTTCGTGAAGTCTGGCTGATAGTTTACTTCCTGTTTGGCCAGCATAACATTTCTCATAATTGTTGCTTTGGATCTGATATATGACAGCTGATCATTGGTTTGTTTTTGTCTGCCCTTTTGGTTTTGACAGAGTCTGTTTGAGGATTGAGGTTGGTTTGTGGGCCACTGCAAGGTGGTGTTGATGCACAGCCTCACAATACCTCACAGGAATTGGTCTTTTCCACTGAAGAGGGAATTATTGAGTCTCTCATTTGTACCTCTGTAACTATCTGGTTTGGTTCTGCAACCCAACAAGACAGACACAGACTTCAGAGGATAATTAGGACTGCAGAAAAAACAATTACTTCCAACCTGCCTTTCATCGAGAGCCTGTATACTGCATGAGTCAAAAAGAGGGCTGTGAAAATACCCCTCAAATCCTGGACATAAACTGTTTCAACCCCTTCCCTTAAAACGATGCTATAGAGCCCTGCACACCAGAACAACTAGACACAAGGACAGTTTTTCCCCGAATGCCATCACTTTGCTAAACAAGTAATTCCTTCAATACTGTGGTCTTCACGACTATTACTATTAATCTTCTTATCCCTCCTTATCACCCATCCCCTCCCACTTGTGACTGTATGACTGTAACTTTGTCGCTTGTATCCTAATGATTTATATTGACTGTTTCCTAGCATGATTTGATTGCTTATTGTACCCTATGACTATTATTAAGTGTTGTAGCTTATGATTCTTGACTCTTGCCTAATGTATCTTTTTTATGTACACTGAGAGCATTTGCACCAAGACAAATTCCTTGTGTGTCCAATCATGCTTGTAGTAATGAATACAACTCAACTCACTGCCGCTGGTTCTAAAAAGAAAACCCTTCAAGGTTGAAAAATAAATTCTGTTTGCTGAGAATATCTTTTAAAAAATGCTTTAAGTCTCTTGCATGACCGTTTTAGGGTGTTTCCTGCTGAAAAGCAGTGGGCAGCCAGATAGTCCATTTTCAACAAGCACAGAATGGCTCTGATTTGCCAGAAAGGTGTGATCTTTTGCCTGCCCACCCAACTTACCAAGCTGTTAAAAACATTATGTTTCTGCTGTAATCATTTGCACAGTGCTTAATCCACCAGGCAGCACAATGTTGCCCAGAATAATGAAGTTTCTGATTTTTTTTAATCTCCTGGCTCAAGATGCAAATTATCTAGTTGGTCATGAATTAGTGATTTTCTCTTCTCCATGGAGAGGAGTTCTTTTACTCAGAATCTCAGATGAACTGTGGTTTGGTAACCTGCTTCTTTATAGGACAAATGTTTGTCTCAAATCCATTACTCTTATTTAAGCGGCCTTTGCTGGTGTGAAATCATTCTTTACCCAGGGAGACATCCATAAAAATCAGGTATGTGGACACATGCCTAAAATACTTTTATTTTAAAAATAATTAAATAATGTGTTTAAAAACACATACTTTTATTTTAAAAATAAATACAGTTGTGAGTCTCTAGGTGGCTAACATCAATAATACAAACACAACAGTAAAACAACCCAACCAACAAACAAGAAAAACTTGGTTCCCAATCAACAAATCTACCCAACTATGTATTCTCCCAAGCTTCAACCTTGCAATCTTGGGGCCTTGGGGGAAAAGCCAGCTGTTAATGGCTTTCTGGAAATCTAAGAGGAGGGGGTTTGCCAGATCTCAAGGGAAAGGGTATTCCATAGGGCAGGGGCTGGTATGGAAAGGACATATTTCCTGTGTCCCATTAAAAGGCAATATTTGAATGAAGGGGCCTGGACTGTCCCTACTCTGGGTCATGCAGATATTCTAAAGAGAGGCAGTCCCACAGATAATCTGGCCCTGTACTGGTCTCTTTCCTTATGATCAGTGCATGGAGTAGTGTAATGGCAGTGATGTAGACCTTCCGCTATTTTCTCAGGCCTCTCTCTTTGCAACCTCAGGGTCACCAGACTGCTGTCCTCTTTGAGGATTCAGATGGGAGAAGGACAGCTTAGATCTGCTTTCTCAATCCTAAATTGCATTAACAGAGGGGAGAGAATCAACATCATGTGAGGTACAAATACCACTGTATAAAGCCTTGGTAAGGCCACACTTGGAATCAGGATTGGGATCCTACCAGCATAACAACTGGTTTGGTGAGCAAGCACTTTGTACACTGTTTACAAATCATCAGCTCCTGCAAGCATTCACCTTCTCCTGCTGACGCATGGTACTCAACTGTGCTGCACAAAGCAGCTGAGGTGAAAAAAGCAGGGAATAAAGTACAGCCTAAAGCCCAGATGGATGGGTGGGGACAAGACAAACCAGAAGATTTTCTGGTTATCTCTGGATCTTGCTTAGCTCCATAAGCTAGACAAGATTGGGCTAAATAAACATAATTTCTTTCTCTTATTGATTGCTGATAAAAATATGTTTGGATCATCTCACCACTCAGCCTCTTTGGTAGATGAATATATTTGCTCTGTGGGTTAACTCCTTGGTGTTTTTTGCATTTGTGTGTCTTCTGTTGTCTCCTTCCACACTTTCATTTGTTCAGAAGGATGCTCTCTGGAAACTTGTTGCCTTTCTGGTGGCTTCCTACCATGGTTGAGGTAGATGAGTCCTGGCAATATGGTGCCTCCATATGCCATTAGCAACTAATTTAAGCCAACAGAGAAGACTGAGAAAACCTATTGCCAAATGCTGGCACGACAGCTTTCTAGAGGCAGTTTGATGTATGGTTTCACACATTCTGCAAGCGCTTCTAATTGTGGCTGCATCAGTGAATTGTTGAATAAACAAACTGTGGGTAGCACAATGAATGGAGTGAGACATCTGACTCAACCTTGTGCTTTTATCCATTGCAATCTTTTATCTCATCTGTCTATGACAGCACACTCTGTCTCTGAGCAGCACGAACTTTGCCTGACAATCTGGGGCCTAGAGTGATTTTTAAAGAACAGATAAATATGTTCTGTTGCTCTTCTCTTTGTTGTCCCAGAAGGCTTCAGCATAAAAGATGCCGAGGATTTGGACCTTCATAAGATGAATGAGGCAAGAAAGAAACCACTAATCCAAAGTTGTCTGAAGGTGTCCCAGGTTATATGGATCATCCTGATGCAAGTTATATCCCAGCCCTGAAATACAGCTTAGTTTTGTCTGGAGGTTTACCTGTTTACACAAGCTCAGCTTGGATATTTATAAACAGAAATACAGAACCTATTTCTCCAGTAGGTGTCGTATTCACATAACATTTAGAATTTACTCCTTTCTGTCACCTCCCATTGATAGCCTATAACATTTCCTCCTCCTCCCCCTTATTATCTGTATTTCTTTCATTTCAACTGATACTAATCTATTCATTTTCTGTGGAAACGATGCTACAAATTGCTGGTCGTGTAAGTTATATTGCACAACTAAATCAATGTTATGTTATGAATTATGCACAATTAAGTCAATACCGACTGTGCATAAGAAGCATCCCACTGGGCTGAAAACACCGTGCCATCCAAAGCAATGTTCAGGATTATAGTTGCCAATTGTCATTTTCGCCCAGTTGCCACTATGGAAGGCAGAGTAATCATTATGCAAGTTTTTGGGTGTAAAATGCATATAAGCCACAGTATTTTGCGTGTATATTTTATCTTCTCTTTCCAAAAGAGTACATGTTCAAAGAACATTATAGATTCATGGGATTTATAAGCTGGATGATCATATTTCTAGAGATGTACTCTATTGAGAGTTTTTGGCACATGGAATTTAATTGAACTATTTCATATCAGAATTTGCCACAAGATAGGCACAGGTAACTGAACAAAGCCAGATTAGTGTTTTAGACTTTAAAAGATCTGACTTCAACAAACTAAGAGATTAGGAAGATTTCCATGGAATAGAAATCCTTAAAGGAAAAATGGTTCATGGTAAATGGGAAACTCTGAAAAATGAAATACTAAAGACACAAACAAAAACAATACTCCAGAGAAAGAAAAATGAGAGACTCCAGATGAAGCCAGAATGGTTTCATAAAGAACTCTTTGTCAATCAGAGAGAAAAGGGACAAGTAAAATGGGAAATCGGGAAGGCTAAGGCTCAGAATAAACTCAGATTGCAACAGATGTATATACACTGATGAAACCACTGATGGATTTTTGGTCCAGTTGTTTCCCAAAACTGCAGCAATGCAAAATACACACCTGCTTGGCATCAAATTGCAGATGGGAGAACATTTGTGTGATAGTATGAGAGCAATTTCAAACACCTCAAAAAGTGATTTCATTTCAACAGAATTGATATAGGGTAATATTGATTAAGAGCCTCTTTTGTGTCGCAGTTAAAGCATCAGGCAATTTGGGAGTTCTAGTCCCTTCGTGGGCATGAAAGCCGGCTGGGTGACTTTGGGCCAATCATCAGGAGATGGTGAGTTTTAGTCCTGCCTTAGACAAAGTTAGCTGGGTGACACCGAGCCAATCAGCAGGAGATATTAGTTCTGCCTGAGGCACAAAAGTTGGCTGGGTATCTTTGATCCATCCAATCACCAGGAGATGGTGGGTTTGAGCCCAGCTTAGCCATGAAAGCCAGCTGGGTCACTTTGGATCAGTCACTTTGACTCATCCTAGGAAGGAGGAATTGGCAAATCACTTTTTAAGTCTTGCCAAGAAAACTGCAGGGACTTGTCCAATATGTTGGAAAATTAGACACAACTGAATGATAAGGAAAAAAATCACTAGTGAATTTGAATACAGGGCAACTGTCTAATTATTTGATCATCCTCCTTAAGAAACCAGCAAATTTAGCATGGCCCCACTTTTTAAAAGATGTGACAAAATAGCCTTATCAAAATGTCACTATTTTCATTAGAAGCCAATATGCCAGACAAAATAAATTGGTGGCTCAGATGTTGCAGAATAACAGCAGAGAAAGAAGCTGATTTAGAAAAGATAGATCAATCCAAGACCTTTATCGTGTCCTTGAACATTTAGCTGAGAAATATGCTACCTGTCCTTGGGGAAAACTTTATGTCGCCTTGATGAATCAGAAGACAGCATTCAATCTGATTTCTGGAGACAAACAAGGAGAAATATGATTTGCTTCTTTTCTTGACCAATGACTCCATGCTTTAAATGTGGAATTTCATAAACATTAATTCAGTGCAGGTTGAATTGGTTTGCAAAGGTGTCTCATGGCTCCTGAACCCTTCTGGAGGGAAGATGGACAATCACAATGAAAACAAAATAACTGGTCTCAAGAACTTCTCAAAAAGAACTAACACTTCTGGAAAATAGAAAGCACAAGTATCAGTTATTTCTTTATGGTCCTTGAATATTCCTTCTCTGCTTCATCCTCTAGAAAGGAGATATTAGATGTCCATGAAGGTTCCAACTGTGCTATTTGTGACTTTTAATGATAATGAACATATCCAGTCTATGGAGACCTACAGAGCAAAGATCAGGAGCAGAGAGCAGAGAGAAACAGCTTCTTGTGGAATTGGAATATTCACTTCTAGGGAAACTAGGAATTGTGTTCTACCTCTCTGGACTTAAAGGGTTTTTTAAAAAACAACAACTAGAATTCTAATAACTATACTGTATCTCAAATGCTGTGCTACACTGAGATTTTCTTCCCTGGTGGGCTCCCGGGTGTTTCAGAGAAATGGCTGGGACTTCTAGTAATAAATACATTTGAGACACCTCCTGAGAAAGTCTGCCTAAAAGCAAGGAAAGACCCAGAATGTCCCTTTCCAATTGTGGTTGGAATGAGCACATCTGAACATTTATCAACCAGATGGATTCTACTCATTTACAGCTCAGTTGAGACCTAAGCTTTCTCCTTTGTGCAATGGAGACCAAGTTTTTCTTCCCTGTGAATGAAATTAGCCAGCCTATTATTCATGCTAAGAACAGTGGTTGTAATAATTGATGATAGAGACTGGTTTTGCTTTAGAATATCATAGAATGTTATCAAGAAGGAAGGGGCTATAATTCACTGGAAAAGCTGAAGATCCTTTTCTAGTTTGCATGTCCAGTTCCTAGAATTTCTCATTTCTCAGAGATGTAGGCTATACATCTGGAAATTATTCAGATTAGGGAAGGTTAATCTATCCAGAGTCATGAATGATGGATCCATAGCACGTTTCACAGGGCACATGCACCAACATGCTTGCCCTTGCAATGATGTCTATTTGATGCTATTCATAGTACATTGTACCATACAACTAGCCAGATGGACTGGGATGATGCAGTGTGCATTAAATTAACAATCAAGGATAAAAGCTAGCAGGCTTAATATCTTGTGTGATTGCAATTGCTAAATTAGTAATTGATCTGATAAACTAAATTGACCCAATAAAGTAAGTATAGCTAACATAAGTCAACTTATTTGCTACCCTCATTAAACTAGGTTGGTTACAAAACTAGGGGTTGCATTTGATCAACATTCCAACCTTGGTTCTTTGTGGCTCAAGATGTTCTACAGATCCCAACTGTTTGCTTAGATGACTTGAAAATCATAAAATAATGCTTTTTTTAAATTTTATTTATTTATTTGATTTGTCAAACACAATATAATAGAAATAAGAATAAACATAAGTATAAATACTTGAAATAGGTATGAATAATTGGGGACAATAGGATAGGAACAATAGGCATGATTGTATGTTTATACACACCCCTTACAGACCTCTTAGGAATGGGTTGAGGTCACCAGAGGTTAGTTTGAGGGTAAAAGAGTGGGGGTTTGAGCATGTGACAACAGAGTCAGGTAGTGAGTTAACCACTCTGTTAATTAACCACTCTGTTGCTGAAATCATACCCCCTGCAATCAAGTTTGGAATGGTTTACATTAAGTTTATATCTCTTGTGTGCTCTTGTGTTGTTGTGGTTAAAGCTGAAATATTCATTAATTGGTAAGACATTGAAACAAATAATTGTATGTACTACGCTTAAGTCCAATCTTAGCCGGCATAGTTCAAGGTTGTCTAAGCCTAGAATCTCAAGCCTGGTGGTGTAGGGTATTCTGTTGAGAACAGAGGAGTATAGTACTCTTCTTATAAAATATTTCTGGACTCGCTCAGTTGTATTAATGTCTGATATACAGTGAGGATTCCAGACAGTGGAGCTGTATTCAAGTATTGGTCTAGCAAAGGTTTTGTATTCCCTCATTTGAAAATCAGTAATACCAGAGAAGAAGCTTCATAAGATTAGATTTACAACTCTTGGCAATGCTGCTGTGCAGTGAGCCCTGGTGCTTAGGTCATTCGATATGAGTACTGCAAGGTCCTTGACAGAGAATCTATTAACCAGGCTAAGCATATTATATGAACACAACTAACATATTTCTAGTTAAACTGGAGCATATTTGATCATTGTTTAGAGGAAGAGTCTAGGAAAGAAAATGTTGTGTAGGTTTCAGGTTGAGTCCTTCAGTGTTGTTACGCCATAATTAAAAGGACCCACCACTGAAATTAGAAGATCTCCTGCCTATCCAGGATGGCAGTATTTCACTGGCATCACACTAGATCATGATTTATTTTATAAGCCACTGTTCTAAATTGCACATTATAGTTTGTAGACACCACCACTGACAAAGTAAAGAAACTATTCTTTTGGCATAATATGATGTGAGAACCCAAACAGTAGACTTCTTTGGGGCAATGCTTGTACAGTTACAACTCTGCTTTTAATTTTCAGACTGTCTATGAGGATTGTCTTGCAGGGTTTAATGCTGCAAATCCGCTAATATTTTTCGTATGTGTTGAATTTATTGCAATCAACTTCACCTGTTAATTCTTTGATTGTTAAGATCTCTCACACCTTTTTTTAAAAAAAGTAGTAGATGGTGATCCACTTCACATTTCTGGTTATTTCTAAGTATAATTTCAAGATGAAAAAAAATGAAAAAGTCTATCATTTGCTTTGTCCTGTTCAAGCTTGATATCCCTTTTAGGTTTGGATCATATACCTGTCGCCCAATTTATAAATGTATCTGATACGGATCAATGAAAACAGATGCCACCCAGATGGTACTTTTAACTGCTTCTCTTCCTTCCTTAGAAAAGAAGGAGCTAAAGAAAAAAAAAAGTTAATCAACAAAATCTGGGCTGTAAATCAAATTGGAAATTTGATCCAGAAGGCCTAGGGACCTAAGAAAATATCAGCACATGGGAAAATCAGCATGATAAACTGCCCACCACTAGAAAGCTGCACCCCTCCCTTCATTTTTTCCCCTGAAAGGCAGCTGTTGAAACTCGGAAACTGGCTCTGGTCTGGGGCTTGACCCTCTCCAGGATAATTCCTTAAAGGAGTTCATCTTTCCTTGCCTGGCAGTGGCATCTAATAGCCTTCACCAAGGATTTAATGATGATAAATGGCCAGTGGCAACTTGACTGTCCCTTCGGCAGCTGTGCAGAGACCAGAAACAACAGGAGAAGGGAAGGAGAAAATGGCCACAGGGAGGGTTGCTGAAAAGCAGGTTTCTGTTCTAGTCTTGGGCCTTTTGGTACTCAGGGAAAGAAACCCAAAGTTTGCAGGTAAAAAAAAAACAGTATTCTGTTGAGCCAAGATGGGCAGATGCTTTTTAAAATCTGCTTCTTTTCGGGCTGAAACATTTCTTGGCTTGAAATAACATGTCTATTTAGGGAATTCATATCTTGTTTTAAAAAATAATTAAGTTGTATACAAAGAGGCATACTTTCTGGAAATGTGCACAGAGGTTTGCACGGGGAATGTTGCATGCAGAAACATGGTTAGTCCAATTATTCTTTGATTGACCTTTCAACAGTGCTGAAAAAAAGCAGTTTAATTTCCAGTCCTCACACTTACAACCATTGCAGCATTTCCACGGTCATATGATCAACATTTGAGCGCTTGGCAACTGGCATGTATTTACAATGATTGCAGGGTCCCCAGGTCATATGATCACCATTTAAAACCTTCGCAGCTGGCTCCCGATAAGCAAAGTCGAAGAAGGAAGACAGATTCCTTTAAGACCTGCATGCTTCACTTAACAGTTGCATTGATTCACTTAACAACTGGGTCATTAATTCAGCACAACTCATTTAATAACTACCTTGTATAGCAATGGAAATTCTAATCCCAATTGTGAACGTCAGTCAAGGTGTCAAGATTAAATTGCTCTTTCACCTAGCTACTTCTTCACTCTCTGCTTGACAACAATTGGGAGGGGGGGGTGAAGGTCTGGGGTGGTGGTGGACTGTCAAGACCCCATCTGCAGATCATGGGACCTTGCTTCCAGCCCCAAGGTCACGACATGGAGGTGTTTGAACGAGGCAGGCCATTCCCATAACAAGAGGGATTGTCCTATTCGATTGGACAACACAATTAACTGAGGGCGATGGCCAATGGGGAAAATCAAGTTTAACTATGTGGGGTTTTGCATGGGAGTTCTAGGGCTGGTTTTGCTTATCCTGTGCCAATATAATGTCTTCAATAAAGTTTACTTTTTGTGAAGGACAATGGCCCAATAGTTACTGATTTGAATTCGCTAGCTGGACAGCTGACACAAGGAACCTGTTTGGACATTTTTGAATGCAACTTCCTGTAATTTTTTTTATTTTTGGGGGGGAGGAAGAGAGCGACCTATGCATGCTGGAAAATTTACAGATGGGTATTGTGGATTTGTTTCTTTGATCTCCAATAAAAATCTGTGGAAGTGATTGTTAAAGAAGAACAGTGCAACTATGTATATTCTAATGGAAGGGGATCAGAGTTTGATTTGTTAAATCACCCTACATATCTCTTTATTGTTGAAACAAATGAGGCTTACATTTGGCTTGATTGGATCCATACTTCAGAAGAGGTAAATAACCTCAGCGCTAAATATTCCCATTATTCCCTTTATGCAGTCAGCTAGTTTTGGCTAAATTTCTCATTCAGATGTTCATCTTTTAAAGGGAATATCTCAAGGTGGTGCAGAGTCTGCTTATTGCAAAGTTTCATTGGCATAAATATTGGGGCAGATGGTCTGTGATGCCAGAGAGAAATGGGAAGGCACCGTTGGAGCCAAAACTCAGCTCAGTTAGATAAGCCCACTCTAGTTGCAGATACAACATAAATTTATTAAAGCATGGAAGCAACAACAATATCCTTTGCAGGAGGGAAGCTTGGGCCCCTTTATGACTGGTGGACTTCAACTCCCACAATTCCTGAACTAGCCATGCTGGCTCAGGAATTGTGGGAGTTGAAGTCCACAGGTCATGAAGGAGACCTACATGTCTACTCTTGATGTGGACCAAAGTCTCTGCAAAGCATTAGCAGCTTGCTCAGCAACCCTGACCCCATAGCTTATATACCTATGGCCTGATATATTTCAAAAAAGAAAAAGGAAATGTAAGAAAAAGGCTGTCACACTGAAAACTACAGCAGAATGTTGGAATGTTTTTGGTGAATCCATCTTTGTGACATTGTTATTAATGGTCCTTTCTACCAGGTCAGGCCTCCTAGCTATAGAATCTTTGAGAAATAGTCAGGAAATATAAAATAATTTGCTTTACTGGGCCACAAATTCTAACTCGTTCTTCTCCCTGCTGCTATTTAGGGACAATTCAACTTGCTGCGAATGTTTTATTACAGGTCGTCCTCCACTTATGACTGGCTGCTTAATGGCTGTTCAAAGTTATGATGAACCTCCCCAGAGCTACCAATCAACCAATTTCAAAGTTCCAATAGCCCATTATGGAACTTTAACCCCACATCTTATGAAGTTTAACAAGATCAAGATTTTTCCAATGTTTATAAAAACTGGCTTCAGATCCCTCAGGAAACAATGATTATGTGAGCAGAGGTGATGCAGCCCCTCACCACCTGGAAGAAAACAGCTGGGTGGAAAATGCCTAAGAGGCTGAAAGGGACAATGTTACATACAAAATATTTGTTGCGATGAATGTTTTAAGAATAAGTGACTCTCTCATACTTTTGTTTCTTTTTTCTTTTTCATTGTTTTGCAACCTGATAGAAATTTTCTGACTTCATTTTTGGAACTTTGTCACCCTCCTTCCCTCTTTGCGCTAAGGGTTGTATCCAAGGTTAAACATTTCCCCCTTCCGTTTAGTTAAGGCAGAGAAAAGATATCCCTCTAATACAGTGGTTCTCAACCTTCCTAATGCCATGACCCTTTAATACAGTTCCTCGTGTTGTGGTGTCCCCCAACCATAAAATTATTTTCATTGCTACTTCATAACTGTAATTTTGCTACTGTTATGAATCGTAATGTAAATAATAAATCACAATAGTTTTAATAATACAAAAGATGACATATGGCATAGTTCAGTCAATACAGTTCAATCAAGTTTCCTACGATTTACCATTCTCTGTGTTGTTTTTTTACATACCTGTTACTATCACAAGGGGACACTATTCACATCAACCACAGCTGAATATAAAAAGACGGATCAGCATCCAGATTAAGTTCCCATGGTACAGATATTTTTTCTTGCAGTAGTTGATAATTTTACAGTACATGATTTTACATTTACCCAGTAATTATAATTCATGAAGTGTCGTTTTACCTCCAATACTGCTGGTTTCAACACAGTAGCTGCTTTTAACAGAGTAGCTGCTTTCAACACAGCAGCTGCTTTCTACACAACAGCTGCTCTCCGCATAAGTACATTATGACGCCAACCCTGTTACATATATCTGTATTTGTACGGAGTATATGTTATGGGGTTGGCACAATGATGTCATCATGCCCAGTACTCATATGCAGGCGTATCTGCATGTGGGCAGACCCGCCTGGAGACGGACAGAGGAGCGGTGTCTCGGTTCCTAAGACCATAGAAAATATGTGTTAATTCTGATGGTCTTAGGTGACCCCTGGGAATGGGTCATTCGGCCCCCAAAGGGGTCACGACCCACAGGGGTCCACTGCTCTAATATAATGCATATATTATTTTTATGAAAATCTACATTTTTGTACAGTCTTGTATAATATTTTTTAAAAAATATTGGAATTAGAGGTAGTCCTCAACTTACAATGATTCATTTAGTGAGCATTTGAAGTTATAGCAGCACTGAAAAAAGTGACTTATGACTATTTTTCACACTTGTGACTGTTGCAACATCTCCATGGTCACATGATCAAAATTCAGATCCTTGGCAACTGGATTTCATTTACAAATGTAATTACTATTACATTTATGACAGCTGCAGTATCCCGGGGCCATGTGATCATCTTTTACAATCTTCTGAAAAGCAAAGTCAATGTGGAAGCCCATTTCATTTAACAACCTTGCTACCCACTTAACAACTGCATTCACTTAACAAATGTGGCAAGGAAAGTTGTAAAATGGGGCAAAATTCACTTAACAAGTTTCTCATTTAGCAGCATAAATTTTGGGCTCAATTGTGGTTGTAAGTTGAGAACTACATCGATTGCAGGTTTACTTTGCCCTCAGCCAGGGATTCAATCCTAATTGGCTCATAGTTAACTCAGCCTTCCATCCTTCCAAGGTGGGTAAAATGAGGAGCCAGATT
>BLBF01000046.1:7228994-7240615 GCA_015471245.1 Laticauda colubrina
GTGGGTAAAATGAGGAGCCAGATTGTTGGGGGCAATAGGCTGACTCTATAAACTGCTTAGAGAGGGCTGTAAAAGTATTGTGAAGTGGTATATAAGTCTAAAGTGCTATTGCTGGGGCAAGAAAGTTCATAAAATGAAGCAATACTCTCTTAAGCCCCTGTCACACTGCACCAATGGATGGAAAGAGGATGTAAAACGGAGAATAACACTTGCCATCCGTTGGTTAACGCGATGTATCCGTTCTGTACTCACTGCCTCCGTTTTGCTTCCTCTCTATCCGTCCAGCATCTGTCTATTGACATTTCATCCGCTCAGAAGGTTTTGAGCTGCTCAAAACTTTTGAGCGGAAAATGTATCCAATGCATCCGTTCTGCATCCTCTAGGCATACGGGGGACATCCATTCTGCATCCATTACGCATCTGCTATATCTGCTAGGCATCCGCTGTGCATCTGCGCAACTCAAATCTGTTCCAGCAGTAAACGGACGCAGGGAGGAAGCGGAACAGATGCGCAGCATTAGTAGCATGGACGGAGAAAAGATGAAAGTGGATGCAGCTATGCAGCCGCATCATCCGCTCTGCATCCGCTCTGCATCCGCTCTGCATCCGCTCTGCATCCTCTACGCATCTGCTCTGCATCCTCTACGCATCCGCTCTGCATCCGCTCTGGATCCTCTACACATCCTCTACGCATCCTCTACACATCCGCTTTCCATCCGCTCTGCATCCTCCCCCCGTCCATTCCTTTCCATGTTATCCGCTCTGGTTATGCAAATTTTCGCCCCTTTTGAGAGCGGATAACAACAGATGGAACATTTTTCTCATCCGTTGTGTCCTTTTACAAACATTTTGCATCCGTTGGGCAGTGTGACAGGGCCTTACGATTGTCTTGTTTTGTTTAGCAATAGAAATTTTGGGCTGAATTGTGGTGGTAAGTCATAAACCACCTGCATTGCAAATTAAATTAAGTTTCTGTTCCTGCCGTACCACCCTCTCCCCCATTTCTCTGCTTCAGAAGAGATGATTCCTTGTTGTTGAACTGCCTTGCAAACCTGTTGCCACCTTTTAGATTTACAGCCCAGCAGTTCCATCCTTCATAGACCTGGGTTTATGTAGCTACAAATATAAGCATACACCGAGGACAGCAGCCCAGAATTTATGGCACAAACAGATACAAATCTGGCAAGGGAGAAAAATAAGGAAGAGGGAGGCTGCTCAGTTCACCTCCCCTTCCCCACCAAGGCTATTTCGTCCATCCAGGACTCCAGAAGACTTTTAGCAAGAGGCTGTTGATGATTCCCCAGTGAACCTTGCTCAGCATTTCCTGGAACTTCAGTAATTTCTCATTGTCACTTGAGCTTAAGTAAATGTGCATTTAGGAGGATTCCATTGTAACCCATTAAAGGACCTCAAAGTTTAATTAATTCTCCCTCTCTCCCTCCCTCCCATCGTGCTCCCTCCCATTAACCTGATAAGGGAACTGCTGCTGCTGCTACTGAGGTGGTTTTTGTTTTTGTTTTTTTAGGTCCTTTCATGCTCATTTTATTTATTTCTCTACTTTGTCAAAAGCTAACATCTGGTGTTTCCACCTGATAATTTCTGCATAGTGCCTGATCCCAAAAGTACTTTTACATGGGGCAGCTGGACTTTCTGGTTTTTCTTTGAAGATGTTTCACTTCTTGTCCAAGAAACTTCTTCAGCTCTGATTGGATGGTGGGGAATGGAAAGATGTATACTCCTTGAAGACAGTTGGTCATTTGCATTCTTTTATGAGTCATTTATCTCATCAGAGGAGAAGGGATACGACATCATCTATCTCTAACATGGTCCTTTCAACAGTTCCAAGAAGGCTCTACACCCCATTTGCACTACTCAGGTGACCCTGATGACACAGATAAACCTCCAAGTGGCCTCACTGGCTCTCTAAAAGAATGCAAATGACTAGCTGTCTGCAACAAGTATAAGTCCTTCCATTTCCCCATCATCCAGTCAGCTTCTTGGATGAGAAGTGAAAATTCTTCAGAGAAAAACCAGAAAGTCTAATTGCCTCTTGAAAAAGCACCTTTGGGACAACCATGACCTGGATGACTGAGAATCTCCATCGATATAGAGTCTGATGTATCGAAAGAGGCTTGCAGATAATGATTTATACAATATAGGATAATTAAACAATATAGGAGCTCTTTGATATATTGATCATCAAGGTCATCAAGATACATTAATCATGCAGCTTGTTCTAAAATGCTTCAGTATCTTAACTCAGGTACAAGAGGAAGTCATAGACTCATAGGACTGGAAGGAACCTTGGAGGTCTTCCAATCCAACCCTCTGACCAAGGCAGCAGTCCTTATACCATCCCAGAGAAATATTTTTCCAATATTTTCTTAAAAACCTCCAGCGATGGAGCACCCATAGTTCCAGAAGGCAAGCTGTTTCATTGATTAACCATTCTCAAAGCTGGGAAATTTATCCTTATTTCCAGGTAGGATCTCCCTCTGATGAGCCTTGCCTCCATTGCTTCCTCTCCTGCCTCTTCAGGTGCTTTGGAGAATATATTGACACTTTCTTCCCTGTGACAGCCCTTCAAGAATTGGAAGACGGCTATCAAGTTTTCTGTAAGCCTTCTTTTCATTAGGCTAAACATAGCTAGCTCCTTTAATCATTCATCGTACAATTTAGCCTCCGGACTTGTTATCATCTTTGTTGCTCTTCTCTGCATTCTCTCTAGGGCAGGGATGTCAAACTCCCATTGTCACATGACAATGTGATGTATCATGACTTTCCCCCCCTTTGCTAAACTGGGCATGGGCATGGCCAGCGCATTACACATCTGGCCGGTGGGCCACAAGTTTGACATCTCTTTTCTAAGGTCTCAGCAGCTTTTGTTTTTTTTTTAATAAAGTTTTATTTGGGTTTTCACACATACAAAATACAAGTAAAACATCTTTTTTGAAAATAGCATGGTCCCGGGTTGAACTTCTTTATACAGACACAAAATTCAATTTCATGCTCCTTTTTGTGTTCTATTTCATATCTTATATTATTCTACATTTTCTACATAGTTTTTCCCCTCTTTTAATTTTCTCAATTTTATTTTGATTATCTCGTCTCAATTCAAATCATTATATTTATACTTTTGTTTGTTCTGCTTCAATTTCATGTTATCTTTTATCATTAAACAAATTTTCTCCTGTCGTTACTAATTGGAGTATGACACCTTTATATCTTTTAATTACATCCATTCAACTCTTATTTCAACTTCAATTTATACCTTAAGGTTATGACCTTCAATATAATACATAACACATAACTTCCAATCGAATTCTGCTTGGTACATTCTTATAAGACACACTATATTCTTTTTTAAAAAAAAATATAAATGTATGTAATTATAAACCCTCCTTCCATTCCAATTCAGTTCTATCATTAATAATCATTAAAATCTTAACATCTTCAACACTTCTTTTCAATTAAATATAATACTTCCTTAAAGACACATATAATCTCCATAATTATTTTCCCTTATTTCTCTTCATATATATTTTGTAAATCATTAAATATTCATTTTGTTACATTTATTTATTGACAAGCATTCCATTGAATTACGATAGCAATTTTATCAAACATTTTAATCATACATTGTTTCATATTTTCTAAACTTATTTCTATTTCTAATACAACAATACTAACTTATGTACCTTTGCAGAAACCCTTTTTCCATGAAGTTTTCACCCATTATCTCTAAATTATCTCTATTTTATCTAATTCATCCATTATCTCTAAAAAATGTTTCTCTATATTTTGTTTCTGTCCTTTATAACTTCTTTTCCTTTCTTTCTTCCCTCTCATCTTCTCCCTCCCCTTTTTACCCCCTTGTAATTCTCTTATCCTACTTCTAATTCTCTCTTCTGCATTTCCCTCTTCTGTTGCTTTCTGATTTTATACTCAATTTTTTGGGGGGAGTTGTTTTTCCAAATCTTAAGCTTTCCCCCCTTTCCTTTTTTTCCCACCACCTCAGATTACTTGTTCATTAAAGATGCCTTCTTCTTTGTCATAATCTTCTTGTTCTGCAGGCATTTCTTGCTTCTCATAGTTCCAAATCTCCATTTCTAAGAACTGAAATACGAAACCAAAAGAACCTCTCCCTTCTTGTGCATCTTCTTTGTACTTTTTAAGTTCCATTTTCAGTTCTTCTAACAGTGGGGCCATTTTAAACAGTTTTAAACAACCACCCGATTGATTTTAGTCGTTCAAATACAATAACCAAAAATCCAGAAATCATCAAGTAATCCAAATAGTCTCAAGTTATTTTTTCTTATTTCTTTTCCCACTTTCTCTTCCTGGGGTTTTTGGTGCGATATTTCAGTTAAAATATATCTTTTGGAAGTCTTGTTGAGATTTTGCTGTAAGTTCTTTTTAAGGGTCTCCTCCCTTCCAGACCCTACCCTTTTATTTTTTTTCTCTCCTTTCCTGTTTTCAAAAGCTTTTGGTTATCCAGAAATCTTTATTATCCCTTTGACTTTTTATTTTCAGCATTAAATGCCTATTAATGTCAAAGTGGATTTTTTTTCCAATTTCTTGCTTAAGTCTCTTAGCTGTCAGTATAGGAAAAGGAGAAAAAAAACCAAATATTTTCCCTTTTCTCTTTCCTTTGCAGCTTAAAAATCTTCTTACGGAACAATGTTATTGGTTTTTTTAATAGTTTCAATTCCAGGGCACCTTATTTGTTGCTTTTGCTGTTTGACCCAGTCAACCAAAACTTTCTCTTCTTATCTTCCTCCTGCACATTCTTTTCTGGTCGAGTCCCTCTTTGTGGTGGCCATTTCTGACCACCGCTGCAACCGCCTTCGGGAAAGGGAGTAATGGCCAGCTGGAGAGGAGAAATGCGGCTCTCTTCAACCCTGCAGGCAGTCTCCCCCCTCTTCACTATCTCAACAGGGTGGCTTAGCCCCAAAACCAGCCAGCTCGGGGCGTTCCAGCGGCAAGCATGGATTGAAGCCTCTCAGAGATGAGGTTTTGGACTGTCACCGAAGAGGCTCAAACTAGAAGTCTCAGCAGCTTTTTTGTATTATGGTGACCAGAACTGAATACAGTATTCCAAAGATGACTTAGAGAGGTTCTTCCTATGTTAAACATGATTATATGATTGTACAAATGGTGAGCACATTTCTGGGTTTATGTCACTCTTCTAACAACAGACCATGCTTATTGACATGCATTGTTGTCTCTGGGCCCTCTTGCACAACCTAGATTGCTGTAAGAGACACATTTGCCAAGGATGGAGGTCAAGGAAGTCCATTTCCAGTGGTGGTTTTTCCATAACAACCCCAGAAAATCCTATTCTAGCCAAGAAAATGGAGGCTTCAGTCCACCAGGTTTTCTTGCTGCTTTTGAGATAATGAGTCTAAAACTACTGAGATAGCATGAAAGCAGCTAAAATAAAATGGCTTTAAAAATAGGGTTCTTTTTGTGAGGAAAGCTTATTGTGTATTTTGCATCACAGTGGGAAGAACTGATGTATCAAATCATACATCGACTCATCAAACAAATCAAATTAAGTGGGTATTTGCTCCTTGCTTTGTTCTAAAAAAAAAGCCCCAAGATACATTAGTGACAAATCCAAAAGATAAAAAAATGCAGGCATTGATCAAAATTGCAAATATGTAATAGAGCTGCTTTTATTTATTTTTTAAAAAAGAAGTACAATTCAAGTGATGAGCCTGAAACATCCAGGAATGATGATATTTTGATATATTTAATGACAACAGTGAGTGGCAAAACAAACATTTTGAGCTGGTGCTCTAGAGGTCCTTTGGTCTGATTCACAGCTGTGTCCCACTCATCAGAGCTGTACTAATAGTAAATCATCTCATACCAATTATTCTAACTGTAATATTCATATAAATGTAATGTCTGTCTTTCACTGGTATTCCCATTGTTGCCTATCAATTGCCCCATTTAAATTTTGTATCAAGTTAACCATACAGTCTTTAACTCATCTGGTTTCTGAGTTCTATTTCATCATTTCATCATTCAATTTGTAAATAAGCCCCAAACAGTGTGGGTTTTTCCAGTTCAGCTGGTATCTCATTATTTTGCTTTGTTTTTGTAATTCCTTCAGAATTGTACAGCTTTCTTGCAGATATTGAAGCCAATATGATTTCAGAGAAGAATCTCAAAAGGCTTCATCTTCTTAATAATTAGGTCTTGCTATATGTATAAATCATTATCCCACCACTGGTCAATTTTTAAAATGCAAATATGTGCAATGAAATGCATGCATGCACATGCTCATGCACACACACACACACACACACACACACTCACACAAACACATGTATTTATCCTTCTACCCGCCTTGAAGAACACAAGAATGCATTAAAAAAACTGGAACACACTTCCTCAGTAGTCCAACATATGAAAGCCACAGGTCATAGCATCGACTTCAATGGCACCAAAACCCTAGCTACTATAGAAAACCCTGGCTACAGAATCATCATAGAAGCCATAGAAATTGATAAAAGACCTAATAATATGAATAGAAGAGTTGACTCCACCAGACTATCAATCATCTAGAAGTCTGCACTCACAAACAAACAAAATCTCTATACCACAATCCAAACAAATACCTGGACACAAACAGACCCCTCTCTAATACCTCCAACCCAAACACGCCCCAGCCAGCTACCCAAATAAAACCTAGCTTCCTAATAAACAATTGTCAGCCATTGACAAGAAACCAAGCTCCACTAAAAAAAAAAACAATACACAAAACACAATGTTGCCCGCTAATCAAGAACACAGCAACTCGAAAACCAACAAACACAGACCTAGACTCACAGCCAATCAGGATGAAGAAAAAAAACATTCAAATAAAGCACGAACCCAGCACCAAATTCAAATAGAAACGGCTGCAAAAGCCTGACACACACGATTAGGAAAAAACCCAATACACAAGCCTGAGGATGGCAGATGAGATTCTGCTGAAATGTCGCCATAACTTTCTTTTTCTTGGTTTCATTCTTTTAATGCACTGCTGATCATTGAATGAGCTCTCACAGTTTGTCCATTTCCATGTCTATTGAGCCAATGACATCTGAATATCCTATTCTCTCAATGGAAGCAACCCAGCCATAAGGTGATCATATAAGTTATAACCATGGTTAAATAGCTATTTTGGGGTAAGGCACCAAGCTGGAAAACAGTGTCTATGGAGATGCTCAATTATCCATGTTGTGTGTCAACTCGTAAAACATTTTGTATACATGTAACTGCCAGAACCCTGTCATTGTGGTTGTCCCAAAGGTGTTTTTCAAAAGGCAACTAGACTTTCTTGGTTGTTTTTTTCCTTGAAAATGTTTTGCTTCTCATTCAGGAAGCTTCTTCTGAACTGAAGATGTGTTAATGATGATGAGTCTCCTTCAGGACAAGAGATTGTGAATTTCCAACTCATGTTAGGCACAAAATGAGTTGGGCCAAGGGAGACAGCTGGGCCTATTCCTCTCTTTCAGTCCTAGGAAGAAGGTAGCAATGGCAAACCACTTCTAAAAGAACTTCTATATCTGGTACCGTATATACTCGCATATAAGCCGACTTTAGAACGCTTTTTTTTTTTTTTTCAAATTTGGGGGTCGGCTTATACGCATATAAATCTGATTTATCGGTGGCCGTGCCTCGATTTGCGCCGGAGTAGTGACTTAGCATGGTGGCTTCCCGCGATGAGAGTCTTGGCTCTCACACTCCTGTCAGCTGGCCTTTAGCAGCCCTCACCTCAAGTAAAACGCGCGTGAAGTCGGGCGCCATTTTTCTCCCTAGATGGATGATGAGCCGCAACTTTTGCCCCGCCGCCTTTTCCCTCTGGGCTTCACTTCTGCTGTTCAGGGAAGTCACGCCCAAAGCCCTGTCCTCCCAGAATCTTTCTGACGGTGAGCCTTGGTCTTGGCCCATCTTTGCAGGGTGTTGAGCTCAGCGGTTGATTGCCACCGTGTTGCTCAGAACAGGATAGCCTGACAGATCGAAGTTAATTGGGGGAGGGGTGTTTCTGTGCTGGGATCTACTCGAAAATAGTTATAATTTACCTGTTCCCAGCTCTTGGGGAAATGCCAGTAATTACGCCATCATAATTACGCCATCTCCAGATTTTTTTTCGTGGGTCTCCAGATTTTCCTTTATCAGGGGTTGAACACCATGGTATTTGGGGGTCGGCTTATATGTGAGTTTTTGCAAAATTCCTCATTTTGGGGCAGTTTTTTAAGGGTCGGCTTATATGCGAGATCGGCTTATATGCGAGTATATACGGTATTTGGAATTTGGTATCAAACCACTTCTAAAACCATGTCCAGGAAAAAGTAGAAGGACTCATTCAGATGATAACCAGGAGTTGAGACCAGCTGAAAGGGACACCCAGGACACATATATCCAAGTAACCTAGCTTGAAATACAGTTTGAAATTGGGTACTGCCAACCTGAAGAAATTGGGTACTGCTAACCCCGTTCTTCCAAATTTTCTAAAATTTTGAGACTAATCCCCAGACCACCTAATGTACCATGTATGGTTAGTTATATGACATTTGTTTATGTTCTGACCAAGGCTTCCTGTGATCGTAATTAAACACACACTTTGTCCAAACAACTCTTGTTTTATTTCAATGCTTGGAATTATTTTCATTCCTGGCCTGTAATGAGTCCCAAACAGTCCCTCAAGATAAGCACCCACCTTTATCTCCTTTGAATTGCTGCCAACAACTAAAGTGCCAAATTAACTGTAAAATATCAACCGAAGTTCAAAATCCACACAGACTTCAAGGTTCAGTCCAAACAGAGCAAACGAAATAAAGGTTTCTCTACTTTTGCATTTCTTTTATACCTTAGGGGAGGGGCGATCACCCCCAAGCCTTACTCCTGAGTCACTCCTTTTGTCTTAGCTGCTCTTGCATTCTAGCAGCTCTGTGCAGATGCACACTGGAAACAGGCTCCCCTTGTTCCTCTGCCTTGCTGCTGCCAGACTCTGGAGGCTCCAGAGTCAGCACACAGATGGTCCTGGTCCCATCTCTGCATTGGGCACAGGACCCTCATCCGAGTCCTCCCCAGAATCCCAGATTGGTCCCTGTTCTACCCCACTGTCTGATTCTGCACAGGCTGCCAGTGAACCACAGCAGTTTAATCTTACGTCTCCAATTCTTATTGGAATCATTTAAAAAAGGAAATCGAGGCAAAGGAAAATAATCCATTTTTATTACTGCTATTCTCCCAAGACAGGACCATTTTAGCTTTTCTCCATCTTAATATATCTGCCAGCATGGTTTAATGAGGCCAGGAATAAATGTTCTTCAAAAAAATCTTCACTGGGTTGTTGCTATTGTTGTTGTTCAATTCCTAGGTTCCTGATTTTTTGTTACACCCACCCACCCACCCTATGCACTAGGTCCCTGTGCTAGTTCATCTTTCTAGTCTTAGTATATTATATTACTGGAGTTGTTTTGGTGCATTATACTGAGATTTTGAGTTTTTATTTGCTTTGAAAATGATTAAGTGTGTCCTTATTTTATTTCTTTCCTTATTTTTTTCCTTGATGGTAAATGAAGAATGGAAGTGGGCATGAAAAAATATTAATTTTGCTGAATTCCATGCAATCTTGATCTTCTGCAAAGCACTTTTCAAATCTGAACTTCACCAGTGGGGATCACATCATGTTTATACCAGTTTTCCAGGTTTGCATCTTGCTCATTAAATTCTGCACAGCCCTTCCCCTTTCTTCAACTATTGTCCATTGTCAAAATACTTTGGCTATTTTTCATTTTAGTTCTTGGGGTTTGGGAGAGGGGTTTGCTCTACTTTCTCCCCATATTGCTTGCCCTCCTCCCCAAAATACTGATCCAGAGGTGATATTCAGCAGGTTCTGACCAGTTCTGGAGAATCGATAGTGGAAATTTTGAGTAGTTCGGAGAACCAGCAAATACCACCCCTGATCTGAGACTTTACAGTACCAGTCCCCTGCCACGCCCACCAAGCCATGCTCACAGAACCAGTCGTAAAAAAAAATCGAATCCCACCACTGGATCCAGAGATGAAATATTTGAAGGACATGCATAATTAATATAACCCAGTGTTTTGTGAATAATTTAATTTTGCTATTGCAGTGGCATGCTCCAGGTCCAGCCTTAATTTTGCCATTAGGAGATAACAAGCACAGGGCTATGGCAGCATACAGGATTAAGGCTGGAAGTAGAGATGGAGAATACGTACATGGCCCTGAGAGCAGGGTGAGGTGAGAGAGACAGACAGGTATACAAACAGGGAAAGGATAAGAATTTGGTAGCAAAGAATGAAGTACAACTGGACACTGGAGACCCCAAAGGGTCAAAAGCCATCAAGCTTAAGAAAATCTGTTCCATTGAAATCTTTTCTTGTGATCAGCAGTTCCCCTTCTGGCCAGACTAGCAAAAGGCAGTGATGCCATGACCTGACCTTTCAAGAAGAAAGCACAATCAATTGTACAAATCAATTGTAATTCTGCATAGCTTAGACCTCACTTCAAAGTCCAGTTCTAAGCATTACATCTCAAAGAAGTTTCAGAGAAGTTGAAACAAGGGCAAAAAATGGGATGATTAAGGGACTGGAAAAAGCAAGACCAAGGCAATTTCTTCAGCTATGATGTCTTTCAGGGCCACCCAGCCATTGTTGAGCTAAGTGAGTGAGCAAATATTTTTATTTCATGTCACTGACCAGCATAATGTTGTGTTCAAGGACAAATTACAGCTTTCAGTGTGATAACAGTCTAATCTACAGATGATGTAAAGTCTTCCCTTGGTGCTATTTTATCAGTACAATGATGGTTGAGAACTTTATAAACTTTATTTGTAGATTACTAATAGAAATTCTTCCTTAAAGAATTCATATCTTTAAGCTTTGAAAGACATGATTGCTCTTTTCAAGAACTTGAAGGAATATCATCCTAAAAAGAAATTAAAAAATATTTACTACATTTATTATGTTTACCACCACATTATTTATGTGTCATAAAATTCATGTCAGCTCTTAGTGACCACAGAGATAAAGTAGACTTCAACCTAGCCATTAATGTCTTCCAAGGTGTACCCATCTCCGCCGTAGTTGAATCTACCCATGCACGAGTCAAAAAGAGGACTGTGAAAATATCTACATACTCTTCATATCCTGGACATAAATTGTTTCAACTTCTACCCTCAGAACAATGCTACTGCACATCAGAACAACTAGACACAAGGACAGTTTTCCCCTGAATGCCATCTCTCTGCTAAACAACTAATTCTCACAACATTGTCAAACTATTTAGTTTATTATTATTCGCATCCTTCCTATTACCTATCTCTTCCCACTTATGATTATAACCATATTGCTTGTATCTTTCAATTTATATTGTTTTATTTGTTTCCTAGTATGATTTTGATTGCTTATTAGTAACCTATGACTATCACTAAGTGTTGTATCTTATGATTCTTGATGCATGTATTTTATTTTATTTTTATTTACACTGAGAGCATATGTACCAAAGACAAATTCCTTGTGTGTCCAATCACACTTGGCCAATAAAGAATTCTATTCTATTCTATTCTATTCTATTCTATTCTATTCTATTCTAT
>BLBF01000046.1:7240625-7251187 GCA_015471245.1 Laticauda colubrina
ATTCTATTCTATTCTATTCTATTCTATTCTATTCTATTCTATTCTATTCTATTCTATTCTATTCTATTCTATTCTATTGTTGGGCCTTTTCTTTCTCCTTCCACTATCGCAACATATATCCTTGTCTAGAGAACTCACATGAACTAGACCCCTTGTCCAGAGGTCTTCACATAATTTTCCAAAGCATGATAATTTCTGCTTGGTTATTTATACTTCAAATGAAAACTCTGGATTGATTTCAGAATCATAATCTTAATTTATAGGGATAGCAATAAGCACTAAGACTTATATACCGCTTCACAGTGCTTTACAGCCCTCTCTAAGAGGTTTACAGAATCAGCCTATTGCCCCTAACAATCTGAGTCCTCATTTTGCTGACCTCAGAAGGATGGAAGGCTGAGCCAACTTGAGCCACTTGGAATCAAACTCTTGGCTGTGGGTGGAGTTTGTCTGTAATACTGCATTCTAACTGCTGCGCCACCATGGAATGTAGATTGAACATTAAAAGAAGCTTCTGAAGTATTACAACAATGGAACCAATAGCCACAAAGAATAGGCTCCCTTTCACTGGATGTGTTCAGATGGAGGCAGGAGTGTTAGATTATTTGAGGAGGAGCTGGACATGATGGCTTTTTCAAAATCTTGGATTCTAGTTGAAGATCAGAGTCTTAAAGTTGTTTATATAATCTCATCCAGCAGGGATTAACTGAATAGCCTAAGTGTCACATAAGAATACTGTTATCATTTTCTGAACTTTGGCAAATATATAGAGAAGCAGGAAAAGCAGATTTCCAATTTGTAGTGTTTGTATTTGTAGTGACAATGCAGAAGATGATTGTTATTTGGAGGGGTTTAATGACCTATTTTGATTTCTCCTTCATTTTAAGGAAACCCGAGATGTCATTCTCAGGGAAAGGTGCTTTTTTAAAACTCTTGTCTACTGAATAAAGGAGAAGGGAGTGAAATTTTCATGTAGCTTCAAAGTTTTTCTTGGTGTCAAAATCTCAGGCTTTCATTTCTCATCCCAGAGTCTCAAGTCACCCAGACAAGACCAAGGCTTGCAGTCTTCTGACCATAGCAGGGCCATGAAGGCTTGGTGCCAGGTTTGATAAAAATATGTTTCTGTACTGTTGACAAATTGGCCACCCAATGGGGCATCTCTACTAAGGAGCTCCTGGCAGCTTGCAAGAGATTTGGGTATCATCCTGCATGCTGGATATGCTTTCTATGCTATGCATAGACTATGGTTTATGAGCTAATAATAAAAGCTTAACATCTCTTTATTTTAGAGTCACACTATTGGAGAGAAGGGCTGAATATAAATTTAACAAATAAATAATATATACTGGTTGTGACTATTATCTCTGGACCAAAATACCCTTAATGGCTTGGGCAGTTGATCACTGTCCTGACACTTAGCAAAACACCAACCTCCATATTTATTTTTAAAAGAAAAAAAATGTTTTACTTGTGGGATCTATGATAGGAGGCAAAAATGTTTAGCCACAAACGTTGCCCATTTATTTCGTGAAAAAGAGTCTACTTCCATTAGCAATTGTTTTAACTAGCAATAATGATTGACGTTTGCTGTTGTCCTGATTTATTTGTAAGACTTTCTTTAATGGTAGCAAAGTCATTATTCCTAGAGAGTGCAGACATTTAGAAATCTAGGATTTATCCTAATGCTTTAATTAATTGTGTGGTGCCCATTATGTGAACCTTGTTCTCCATTAGCTCTGTCAAATTTCAGGACTAGAGATCACCATGTAGACTTCTAAGTGTTAGGTAATACAATTGAAAGAAACAAAGTAAAAGGAAGAAAAATCGATATTTGTGCATCTAATTTATAATTGGATACAAATTAGAATCACATGTCCAGCATGCGATTTGTAGGTTACAAATTCTGGTTTTTGAAAATCCAGAGTGGCAGCCATTCTGCATTTGGATGGTTTAGTAATCCAAAGACTTGGTTAGACAGATTATTAACTGATTAGTTTTATGACCATATCAAAAAATAAATGAAAAATAAAGCAAAATTAAAATACAAGACCTAATGCCAGGGTAAAATAGATAAATACAATAATAAATAAGTGGTAAATACAAAGTATCCAGGGGTGGGATTCTACAGGTTCGCACCTATTCGCTAGAACCAGTTGTTAACATTCTAAGCAGTTTGGAGAGCTGTTGTTAGATGAAATTCCTGGCCTAATCCTGTAAGGAGGGCAGGAAGGAAACATTCTGGTGTTACTTACAGAAACTGCCTCCCCTTATTACATTCTTGGCAGGACTAGACTTCCTGTCTTAGGAACATCTCTGGAGGGTTTTTTCCTCCTTTGCTGGTACTTTGCTTGTGTGGAGTGACCATTCAAAGTTACAATGGCACTGAAAAAAATGACTTATCATCCTTTTTCACATTTATGACTGTTGCAGCATCCCCACAGTCATGAGAGGCCAGTCGAGGAGATGAGTGCCTCAATGTGAGTGATATTGAGTTGGCCACACTCAGCCAGTCACATGACCACCAAGCCATGCCCAACCAGTCACATGACCACCAAACTATGTCCATCACCTAAGCCACGCCCACAGAACTAGTTGTTAAAAGTTTTGAATTCTTGTGTACAAGGAAAAGAAATACTATGAAAAGATTAGCCACTAAGGCATTAGAGGATGAGTATAAAGGACTTGAAAAAGAGTTACAGAAAATGCCACAGAAAAAAGATATTAATTTAAAAATGGATATAACCAAATATAAAATGGGCCTAATAGAAAAACAAGAGCTGGCACAAAAAATTAGAAGTGCTAAACAGAACTATTTTGAAGATGCAAATAAACCAGGTAGATGGTTAGCATATAAATTGAGAAAGGAGAAAGAATCAAGGAAAATATTGTAATTAACAGATGAACAAGAGAAGAAGGAAATCATACGAGATTATTATGAGAAATTATATACACAAGAGAATATTGATGAGGAAAGAGTTAAACAGTATCTACAGAATGCTAATCTACCCCAGATACCTAAAGAGATTGAAACAATGTTAGAAAGCAATATCATGATGATGGAGCTAACTGAAGCACTCAAGAAGCAAAATAATGGAAAGGTGCCAGGCCCAGATGGACTTCCAGCAGAATTTTATAAAACGTTACAAGAATCGTTGAATCTTCCATTGCTAGAAGTTATGAATGAAGTTATGTTAAAGAAGAGGATACCTAAATCATGGTCAGAAGCTTATATTACACTTATTCCAAAACAGGAGGCCGATCCATTACAAATTAAGAACTATAGACCTATTTCTTTACTAAATGCAGATTACAAAATTTTTGCTTCAATATTGGCAGAAAGACTTAAAAAATATTTAAACAGTTTTATTCATCCTGATCAAAATGGATTTCTGCCAAAGAGACAAATTAAAGACAATACGAGAGTAATTTTGGACACTTTGGAAAACTATGAGGCTCATCCTGAAAAACAAATGGCTTTGATATTTCTAGATGCACAGAAGGCATTTGATAATGTGAACTGGTGATTCATGTTGTTGCAGCTGGAGCAGATGGGCTTTGGTAAGAAATTTACTCAAGCCATAGAAGCTATATATCATAAGCAAACAGCAAAGGTAATGATAAAGGGAGACTTGACAGACTCTATTGATATAAGAAAAGGAACAAGACAAGAGTGCCCACTGTCACCCTTGTTTGTGTTAACCTTGGAAGTGTTAAACAGAAATATTAGAGAAGAAAAGGATATAAAAGGGATGAAAATTAAAAAGGAAGAATTTAAACTGCAAGCATTCACAGATGACTTGGTTTTCATCTTAGAAGATCCACGAGAAACAGCATCAAAATTGATAGAAAAGATAGAGACATATGGAAAGGTGGCTGGCTTGAAAATAAATAAAGATAAGACAAAGATTTTGACAAAGAACATGTTATCAAGACAAAAGGAAGAATTAGCAGACCTATTGAAAATTCAGGTCACGAATAAGATCAAATACTTGGGGATATATTTGACAGCAAGATACAATACACTAAAAGAGAATAATTATATTAAACTTAAGCAGCAGATAGCGCTAGATTTGGCGAAATGGGAAAATTTACAACTGTCAGTAATAGGGAGAATATCAACAATCAAGATGAATATCTTACCCAGAATTTTATATTTGTTTTAAACAATTCCAATTAGGCTTGGAAAAGATTATTTTGAAGCTTTAAATAAATCATGTTGAAATATATATGGCAAGGTAAGAAGGCGAGAATAAAGTTAAAACTTTTGCAAGATGCTAGAATAAGAGGAGGATTTGGCTTGCCCAATTGGGAGTTGTAGTATCAAGCTACGAAACTGATGTGGGTAAAGGAATGGATAACATTAAGAAATACTAGATTGTTGACACTAAAATGACATGATCTGTTGTTGGGGTGGCATGCCTTTTTATGGTATAAAGCAACCAAAACAAAGAGATACTTTAGAAGACATTATATACGGGAGTCTCTGTGGTTAAATTGGGAGAAAACTTAAAGACAATGTTCTTTGAAAATTCCAGTCTGGTTAATTGAAGCATTTTCTTATCCTATAATATACAAAAAAGAACAAACAGTTAGATATGGTGAAATACTGAATGAAAAGGGTGAACTTAAATCTATGCAAAAATTAGAGGAACAAGGAATAAAGATTAATTGGTTTTCATATGCGCAAATACATTCAAGGTATGATAAAGATTTTAAAACAGGTTTTTATTGACCGATTTAAATAAGATTTTGACAGGTGCTGATGAAAAGGTGATTAAAAATTATATGGATATTTATTAGAAATTAAATTAGAAGAAGAACAAGTTAAAGAAACTATGATTGCTTGGGGGAAGAATTTTGGATATGGGATTGATTTAGAGAAATGGCAAAAATTGTGGTCTCAAAATTATAAAATGACAATGTCAACAGTATATAAAGAAAATTTGTATAAGTTGTTTTACAGATGGCACTTTCCCCCGACAAGAATAGCAAGGATGTTCAAGAATAAGTCCGAACAGTGTTGGAAATGTCATCAGACACCTGGCTCATATTACCATATGTGGTGGACATGTTCGGACGCTAAAAAGTATTGGACTAAAATCCACTTGTGGCTGGAAAAAATGACAAATAAGCATATAGACTTGAAACCAGATATTTTTTTATTAGGAATTTTGCCTGAAATATATAGTAAAGATTTGAAATATCTGGTTGTAAATGTATTAACAGTGGCTAGGATTGTATTTGCTAAAAACTGGAAAAATGAGAAAATACCATCACAGGAGGAGATCAATAAGAAAATATTGGAATGTGCTGAAATGAGTAGACTGACATTTGAAATTAGAGAACAAGATGATAAACAATTTTATAAAATTGTTCAATGGTTAGATAACAAAACATAGTAATGAAAGATGTAGATTTTTAGAAAATAATAAATATATAAAGATGTATTATCTTTTTTTTCCTTTTTTTTAATTATAGCTAAAAAATGATTCTAGGATAGATCTGGGAGGATAATATGAATTGTTGTAAAATAAACTAAGTAAAATATGATTATTTTATAAAACATGAATGAATAAAAGTATAGTCAGTGATTGATTTATAAAGATATTAATATACTTGATATTTGATTGAAAGTATGAGAGGATATATAATGTAATTGTAATTGAAGACTACGAAATGGTAGCACAAAACAATTTGTAAACCAATTGGCAAGCTGTTTGTATATATATGGAAGATGGCTTAATATTTTTATGTTTGGTTTGTTTATGTTTCTTTTAAAACCCATAAAAATTTAAAAAAAAATTTTTTTTGAATCCCACCCCTGAAAGTATCACATTCAGATGAATACATCACCTTTACAGGGCATCCCTATCTGTTGAATATAACACATTCTTAGCTCAACTATTATAACTACCAATTCAGCAGTTCTATCTGGTTACCAAATACAGGTGGTCTATCTGTTTAAAAAAAATTCCTTGCCAGAGGATTTGTTCCATCATTAGTGATGGAAGATCCAATAAACATCTTACATGCATGTTTCGTGAGTGCAGCCTTTATGAAAAATTCTTGCCGCTGCCTCTCCTTCCATTGCACCTAGCAATGTCTTCATCATCTCTGCTGCTTCTAAATCTTGGTTCTTTTCTTGGTTCTATATTTGGAGGTAGGGAGTGGGTTGCCTTTATTTGGAGTCACAGAAGTTTAATTCAGAGAACACTTTATCAGATTCTTATTCTTTCCAATACAGTTTGTGCTGCCTTGATATTCTGTAATAATCAAGGCACACATCTGTTCTTTTCCATTGCCTTGCTCCATTTTGTGATTTCTTTAGGTGTCAGCACAAATTAATCCTAATAATGTGAAGGAGCAGTAAGGAAGCTACAGCAGATCTGACAGCATTAATTACCTTTTTCTTCCTCTATATAAGAGACCAGATGGACACTGGTGGCACATACTGTCAGTTGCTATATTGCTCCAGGAATGTTGTCATCTTTTGCAGTTTCTTGGAAGATATCTCCTGGGTGGTGCTGTTATTTTTGATTTGCATGATGCTGGTTTCTTTTGAGAAGCAAAGAGACGGCGTGCATAAGTGCACCAATTGTGCCTACCGTCCCTGCCCTACTGTTTCTTTTTATTTTTCTTATAAGTATCTATCTCATGTCTTCAAAACTATGCTTATTCTTACACCTGTATCTTGTGAGCGGTTACAAATCAAATAAATACTAAATACTAAACACTATATCAGGGACAGGCAGGGTGGATGGTAAAGAAATTGAGATCAATAGTACTTTTAATTCTTCAAGTACCAATAAAAAAGAGTATTTGTAGCTCAGAATTGAACAGTGAAGTCATTGGTGCTCCCTGAGCTTCCCTTGCAGATGTTTCATTACCAAACTAGGTAATGCCCTGATGATTACCTAGTTTGATAGTGAAACATTGGCAAGAAAACCACCAAGCTTGGAGAGCTCTAAGGACATCACAATTTCTCAAGATGTTGCATGGATATTGGTCCAACTAATAGGAAAACAACTCAGACTCAGGGATGGGATTCTATAGAACCGATTGTTCCGATTCTGTGCAGTTCAGAGAACTGGCAAATCGCACCACTGGCTGGCCCCTCCTTTCCCCACCCACCCCACCCAGGAGGCTTCCCTGAGGCCCAGTCAGGGGTGGTATTCAGGGGGTTGGGGTGGGAAGAAGCGGCCTGAGAGCAGAGCTGAACCTGCCTTAGGATTGAAGCTTCCATTTTTCAGTGCAGACTCAGGCAGCAGATCGCAGAAAGGTAGATCTAGGAGTGAAGCTGTGATTCCGCAAGCAGCGTAATCTGCCTGCCTGCTTTGCCTGATTTTGGATAAAAGTTGCTCTTTTTTAAAAATAAAAAAAAATCAATCTTTACATATAGATTTACAAGCCATGCCCAGCCAGTCACATGACCACCAAGCCACACCCACAAATTAGGCCATGCCCACAGAACCAGTTATTAAGAAATTTGAATCCCACCCCTGTTTAGACTCCATAATTCCTTGCCATTGTTTAGACTGACTTGAGCATTACAATGCCAGATAGCAGCAGTTGCTTCAATGTAGATCAATTTGCTAGCCCATTTTTCCTTTGAAAATGCATAGACTCAAATAATTTTGCTTCCTTCCCCCTCCTCCAAATGAATAAGATTCCTTGGTAAATCAGTCTTATTTTTCTACTTGACATTCTTTAACTCTTTGGCCTTTCTCCACATAATTCTCAATCCAATCTAATCAATGTCATCATCCTTGTTATCAGTTTCACAGTGCAGATAGAAAACTCATGGTTTGATTTTTCCCTACGTTCTATAAATGTATATTCTTCATAGCCTCAAAGTTGCTTTTCAAGAGGCAACTGGGCTCTCTTGTTTTTTTCATTGAAAACTTCTTGCTTCTCATCCAAGAAGCCTCTTTAATTCTTCAGAAGCCCAGTTGCCTTTTGAAAACCAGCTTTGGGACAACCATGAACTGGAAGATCGAGAATCTCCAGAGACATTTATGTTCTTCATAGTACCTCACAGACAACTTATACCAACATATGGCTCCCAGCAACATGCAGAAGTTACAGTTGCCTGATAAAGCTATTTTTAAAGAGGGGGTTTTTTCCCTAGAAAAATCCTGAAGAGAAAATGGCATTGGTGATTGAGATATAGTATGTAATTCTGTGAGCCAGTCATCACATTGAAAAGATGTAGCAGCTGTACAGATCTGATTCACTTTTCTTTGTGAGTTATCAGTGCTGGCTCCTCGCTTGAAACTATATTAGCAGCTAGTGCAAAAGACAAGTATGAATTGTAACTACTCACAATACTCACTCCCAAAATAAGATGAATATTTTTCACATCCAGTGTTCTCAGTTTTTCACATCCAGTGTTCTTTCTTCTTTGAAAGAAACATCACCCTCCTTCCATCCTTAATCCTCCTGACTTCAATCAAAGGCACCAAAAAAGATTTACTTTCCATGGCTGCTATTGGTGGGCAATGTAAGAGAAGAGCAGGCAGAATTGCGGGTGGAGTTAAGCAAGCTATCAGTCTAGAATAATTATGTTCCAGCAAATGGTTGGAATTCCATTAACTCTTATCTAGCACCAATTTAGTGTTGAAAGTTATTTGATTAGATTCTTCTGCAATCTTTATTACAATTTATTGTATCATTCACCTGATTAATGCCATGCAAAATATTTTATTAGATATTTCCCTCAAGTTCACATTCAACTGGATAAAACAGAACTTGGCTTAAAAAATTAAGAGAAAAGAACAGGAAAATAAAGCTTTTAATCCTTTGAATTTGATGTCCGGGCACAAGGAAGAAAGGGATGGGTGTGTGAATGTCCCCAAGCATAAACTGCCATTTATCCAGCACTTTGCTGGTCCCATCCTTCATTTACATCCTAAGAGAAGGTTCCAGAAATCTTTAACAACGGGGTGTTTTAGGGGCCCCTAGTGCATTCAGAACAGGCAGAGCAGGGAGTGTCCTCACCAGCAAATTATTTAAGCAATCAATAAATTAAGAAAAAAGGAACACATAGAGTCATTTCTCAGTAACTCTGTCACACTGCCCAACAGATGCAAAACGGACACAACGGATGAGAAAAATGTTCCATCCGTTGTTATCCGCTCTCAGAAGGGGCAAAAATTTGCATAACCGGAGCGGATAACACAAACGCGGGGAGGACACAGGGCGGATGGAAAGCGGATGCGGAACGGAAGCCCAGCGGATGGAAGCGGATGGGAGTGGATGGCACATCCACTAGGCTTCCGGGGGACCTCAGCAAAGCGGATGCGGAACGGATACAGCGGATGCAGAGTGGATTCACAGCGGATGAAGCGGATGCACAGCGGATGCACAGCGGAAGCCTAGCAGATGCCGAGCGTTAATTGTGCATGCGGGGAGGAGGAGGATCCTCCTTTTGGAGGAGCTGATGACAAGCACTCCAGCACCAGCCACCTCCACAGCACCTGCACCCTTCACCCCTGAGACTGAGCGACCAAGAGGAGTGCCAGAGACTCATTTTTGTTTTATAGCTTCTTGTTAATAAAGTCTATTTTTGATTCATACACTTGCTTTGTTTCTTTTTTTTAATAAAGTCTTGGTGGAAACTTTTAGAAATGGTTTAAGCCTTTGCATGCTTGTGGGATGGGTTAAGATAGCAGTGGGATGGGCAGGGATACCTTTGGGATGGGTAATAGCTGTGGGATAGATAAACCTCCAGTGCAAGCATAGTGGGACTGTATGGTCCACCCTCCCAGCTGCCACACCTTTGGCCCTTTATTATCAATAATGTAAGCATTGATCCACACATTGGAACATAAACACAACTCTTTATTAAATGCCCTGTTCATTGTAGGCCCACCCAACATACATGGCCCAATCTCATCAGTGTGATGAGACAGGCTGAAGGAAGCATCCATTAAGCATCTGTCATCCTGTCTTGCCACTCCACTGCTCCAGCTGGGGAGTTGCACCAGTGTTTCAGGAGGTTGCGCTGCTTCTTCCCTTCACGTGAGGCTCTGTTGGGGCCTTGCACATCCTGAGTGTCTATCAGGTTTCGCCCTTGCCTCCATTCCCCAGGCTCCATGTCCCCATTGCCTTGTTGGAGGTCCACGAGCCTGTTCTGCAAGACTGGGTAGCGGGTGCACATGAGATTGTGCAGGATGCAGCAAGCTTCCATGATCCTCCTCACGGTCTCTAGGCGATGCTGCATGGTGGTGAGAAGTACCTGGAACCTGTTGGCCAGGATGCCAAAGGCGTTCTCCACCACCTGCCTTGCCCTGGACAGCCTGTAGTTGAAGATCCTCTCTTCACAGGTGAGGAGTCTGGAAGTGTAAGGCTTCATGAGGTAGGTTGTGAGGGAGAAGGCGTCATCCCCCATGATGAAGTAGGGCACATCTTGCGTGTCGTTGGGCAGGGGTTCTGGATCTGGGAAGCCCATGATGAGGTTGCGTTCCAGCTCCTCCTTGAGGTGACTGGCGTTGTATACCTGGGCATCTGAAGATGAGCCGTTGCCTGAAGCATCGATGTACATGAACTTGTAGTCAGCATCA
>BLBF01000046.1:7251587-7279193 GCA_015471245.1 Laticauda colubrina
TTTTTTTTAATAAAGTCTTGGTGGAAACTTTTAGAAATGGTTTAAGCCTTTGCATGCTTGTGGGATGGGTTAAGATAGCAGTGGGATGGGCAGGGATACCTTTGGGATGGGTAATAGCTGTGGGATAGATAAACCTCCAGTGCAAGCATAGTGGGACTGTATGGTCCACCCTCCCAGCTGCCACACCTTTGGCCCTTTATTATCAATAATGTAAGCATTGATCCACACATTGGAACATAAACACAACTCTTTATTAAATGCCCTGTTCATTGTAGGCCCACCCAACATACATGGCCCAATCTCATCAGTGTGATGAGACAGGCTGAAGGAAGCATCCATTAAGCATCTGTCATCCTGTCTTGCCACTCCACTGCTCCAGCTGGGGAGTTGCACCAGTGTTTCAGGAGGTTGCGCTGCTTCTTCCCTTCACGTGAGGCTCTGTTGGGGCCTTGCACATCCTGAGTGTCTATCAGGTTTCGCCCTTGCCTCCATTCCCCAGGCTCCATGTCCCCATTGCCTTGTTGGAGGTCCACGAGCCTGTTCTGCAAGACTGGGTAGCGGGTGCGCATGAGATTGTGCAGGATGCAGCAAGCTTCCATGATCCTCCTCACGGTCTCTAGGCGATGCTGCATGGTGGTGAGAAGTACCTGGAACCTGTTGGCCAGGATGCCAAAGGCGTTCTCCACCACCCGCCTTGCCCTGGACAGCCTGTAGTTGAAGATCCTCTCTTCACAGGTGAGGAGTCTGGAAGTGTAAGGCTTCATGAGGTAGGTTGTGAGGGAGAAGGCGTCATCCCCCATGATGAAGTAGGGCACATCTTGCGTGTCATTGGGCAGGGGTTCTGGATCTGGGAAGCCCATGATGAGGTTGTGTTCCAGCTCCTCCTTGAGGTGACTGGCGTTGTATACCTGGGCATCTGAAGATGAGCCGTTGCCTGAAGCATCGATGTACATGAACTTGTAGTCAGCATCGACCATGGTGAAGAGGATGATGCTGAAGAAGCCCTTGTAATTGAAATAAGTGGACCCCGACTTGGCTGGAGCTTTGCAGGCCACGTGCTTGCCATCTATGGCTCCAACGGTGTGGGGGAAGGTCCACTTCTGATACCACTGCTCTGCAACTTTTTTCCATCCTTCTTCAGTGGAGGGGCACTGGAGGAGCTCCTCCTTGTATTCTTCGATGATGGCCTGAACCACTTCTCTGACCACAATGCTGATGGTGTTGGGTGGCACCCTCCAGCCATACTGCATGCTCCTGTAGGTGGTCCCTGAGGCCAGGTGGCGCAGAGTGAGTGCCACCTTGAGCCCAGGTTCCAGGCTGGGCGGGAAGTTGGTGTTTGTCTTGGTCAACCTGGGTGTCAGCCGCTGCACAACTTCGTCAAACATGGCTGGAGGCATCCTCATGAAGTTCTGGAACGCCTGAGTGTCTTCGTTCCTGAGCTCCACCATCAGCTTGTTGTACAGTCCGTCCTCTGCTCTTCTGGCGAACAATCTTTGGACCCAGACTTTTTTTGGGTGCCTCCTTTTCTTCCTGTAGTAGAGTTCACAGAGCCTGTAGATGGCTTCGCACTGTTGCAGAAGGATGGTGGCTGCCGAAAGGACTTTGTCACAATCCACGGTGGACATGACTGGATGCTGTGGAAGAGGAAGAGTCAGATGAAGGCTGCAGAGGTCTGCACAGCTAGGCTGCTGTTCTGAAAGTGAGATGCAGGTGAGTTGCTCCCCCTTTTTATCGGCAGTATAGGTGTCCATTTGCATCCTCTAGACATCCTTAATATCTGAGATAGGTCCCCTCTGCGAACGTTTTTTGTTTTACATGCTTTGTTTCCGCTAGGCATCCATTCTGCATCCATTCTGCGTCCGTTCCGCTTCCTCCCTGCGTCCGAGCGGATGTGAGTTGCGCAGATGCGCAGCGGATGCCTAGCGGATATAGCGGATGCGTAACAGATGCGTAACGGATGCGTAACGGATGTGTAGTGGATGCAGAACGGACGAACTGGATACATTTTCCGCGCAAAAGTTTTGAGCAGCTCAAAACTTTCTGAGCGGATGAAACATCCATAAACGGATGCTGGACGGATAGAGAGGAAGCAAAACGGAGGCAATGAGTACATCGTGTTAACCAATGGATGGCAAGCTTTTTTGTCTGTTTTACATCCTCTTTGCATCCGTTGGTGCAGTGTGACATGGGCTTTAGTTCTAATAGATGGGGAAGGGGGGAAAAAACTCTCTTGCATGTTTTTCTTTTCAGTTCTCCCTTAGTTTGTTAAAAAATAGAATTTAGTATAGATCAATGTTTCTCAAAGTTGGCAACTTTAAGATGTATAGATGTCAGCTCCCAAAATTCCCCAGCCTGCATGCATAATTTTCATTAGAACTAACCAACTGTCAACCCCATTACACTGGAAGTCTACAAATACATTTTATTGGAGTTGGTAATCATGTCGGAATTTTGCAAGTCTGTGTCAGCTGCCTACCTTCACTTTCTTTGAAGCTTGCTCTCTTGGATCAGGGAGAGGTTTGCTTGAGCTGCTTTTGTATATTATTTTATTTTTAGGACTTAAAGAATGTGGAGTCCTTAAATGCCTCTGAGCTTGGTGGTTTGCTCATAGAAGACTCATTATCCAAATGATAATGGTAATAAACTTCACCCCTACTAGCACCGATGATATTACCTCGGTAATGAAACATCTGTTAGCCAACAAACCAAGCTCAGAGACCAGCAAAGACTCTACAATTCAACCCTGGACTACAGATACTCTCTTAAAGCATGTTTCAGAGCCTTTGCCTAAGTAAACATTCTTGCATAGTTCCATCAAGGTCACCTCCCTAAAGCCCATGTCACACTGCCCAACGGATGCAAAAAGGACACAACGGACGAGCAAAATATTCCATCCGTTGTTATCCGCTCTCAAAAGGGGCAAAAATTTGCATAACCGGACCGGATAACACGGACGCATGGAGGACGCAGGGCGGATGCAAAGCGGATGCGGAATGGAAGCCTAGCGGATGGCAGTGGATGGGGGCGGATGGCACATCCGCAGGACTTCTGGGGGGTCTCAGCAAAGTGGACAGGGAAGGGAAAGAGTGGATGCAGAGCGGACGCCGAGTGGATGAAGCGGATGCACAGCGGATGCACAGTGGATGCACAGAAGAAGCCTAATGGATGCCTGGCGTTAATTGCGCATGCAGGGAGGATGCATTGCGTTAGCCCCGTGGATATAACGGAAGCAGCTCGGAAGCAGGTTGCCATTCAGAGGAAAGACCTGCTGCCGGACGGATTGGCTGCCTTGCCTGCCCTGCCTGCATGTCTGCCTGCAAGCCTTGGTGCCAGCCTTGGTGCCAGCCTTGGTGCCAGCCTGCCTGCCAGCCTTGCTGCCAGCCTTGCTGCCAGCCTGCCTGCAAAGCCTTGCTGCCAGCCTTGGGGACTGCCTCCCTGCCAGCCTTCCCGCCAGCCTTGGTGACTGCCTCCCTGCCAGCCTTCCTGCCAGCCTTGGTTCCTGCCAGCCTCCCTGCCAGCTAGCAACCCCACAACCATGCGGAATTACAGTAAGCCTCAGCCATCTGCTGCCAGCCCTGGCAAGAGGGACAGGGCTACCATCCTGCCCCCGGCCCTCACTCTGGTTCTCCTGGGGCTTCTGCAGCACAGGCTCGCTCTTCTGGGGTTGGCGCTTCTGCTACTTCTGCTTCTGGAGGAGCTGATGACAAGCACTCCAGCACCAGCCACCTCCACAGCACCTGTACCCTTCACCCCTGAGACTGAGCGACCAAGAGGAGTGCCAGAGACTCATTTTTGTCTTATAGCTTGTTGTTAATAAAGTCTACTTATGATTCACACACTTGTTTCATTTCTTTTTTTTAATAAAGTCTTGATGGAAACTTTTAGAAATGGTTTCAGCCTTTGCATGCTTGTGGGATAGGTAAGGATAGCTTTGGGATGGGTTAGGATACCTGTGGGATGGGTAATAGCTGTGGGATAGGTTAGGATAGCAGTGGGATAGATAAACCTCCAGTGCAAGCATAGTGGGAGTGTATGGTCCACCCTCCCAGGTGGCACACCTATGGCCCTTTATTATCAATAACGCTATAATCAATCATCCACACATGTCAACATAAACACAACTCTTTATTAAACCCCCTGTTCATTGTAGGCCAACCAAACATACATGGCCCAATCTCATCCGTGTGATGAGACAGGCTGAAGGAAGCATCCATTAAGCATTTACCATCCTGTCTTGCCACTCCACTGCTCCAGCTGGGGAGTTTCACCAGTGTTTCAGGAATTTGCGCTGCTTCTTCACCTCACGTGAGGCTCTGTTGGGGCCTTGCACATCCACAGTGTCTATCAGGTTTAGTCCATTCCCCAGGCTCCATGTCCCCATGGCCTTGTTGACGGTCCACAAGCTTGTTCTGCAAGACTGGGTAGCGGGTGCGCATAAGATTATGCAGGATGCAGCAAGCTTCCACGATCCTCCTCATGGTCTCTGGGCAATGCTGCATGGTGGTGAGAAGTACCTGGAACCTGTTGGCCAGGATGCCAAATGCGTTCTCCACCACCCACCTTGTCCTGAACAGCCAGTAGTTGAAGATCCTCTCTTCATGGGTGAGATATTTGGAGGTGTAGGGCTTCATGAGGTAGGTTGTGAGGGAGAAGGCATCATCCCCCATGATGAAGTAGGGCACATCTTGCGTGTCGTTGGGCAGCGGGTCTGGATCTGGGAAGCCCACCATGAGGTTGCCTTCCAGCCCCTCCTTGAGGTGACTGGCATTGTATACCTGGGCATCTGAAGCTGACCCGTTGCCTGAAGCATCGATGTACATGAACTTGTAGTCAGCATCGACCATAGCGAAGAGGATGATGCTGAAGAAGCCCTTGTAGTTGTGATAAGTGGACCCCGACTTGGCTGGAGCTTTGCAGGCCACGTGCTTGCCATCTATGGCTCCAACAGTGTGGGAGAAGTTCCACTTCTGATACCACTGCTCTGCGACTTTCTTCCATCCTTCTTCAGTGGAGGGGTACTGGAGGAGCTCCTCCTTGTATTCTTCAATGATGGCCTGAACCACTTCTCTGACCACAATGCTGATAGTGTTGGGTGGCACTGTCCAGCCGTACTGCATGCTCCTGTAGGTGGTCCCTGAGGCCAGGTAGTGCAGAGTGAGTGCCACCGTGAGCCCAGGTTCCAGGCTGGGCGGGAAGTTGGTGTTTGTCTTGGTCAACCTGGGTGTCAGCCGCTGTACAAGTTTGTCAAACATGGCTGGAGGCATCCTCATGAAGTTCTGGAACGCCTGAGTGTCTTCGCTCCTGAGCTCCACCATCAGCTTGTTGTACAGTCCGTCCTCTGCTCTTCTGGCGAACCATCTTTGGACCCAGACTTTTTTTGGGTGCCTCCTTTTCTTCCCATAGTAGAGTTCACAGAGCCTGTAGATGGTTTCGCACTGTTGTAGAAGGATGGTGGCTACCAAAAGGAGTTTGTTACGATCCATGGTGGATATGACTGGATGCTGTGGAAGAGGAAGAGTCAGATGAAGGCTGCAGAGGTCTGCACAGGTGGGCTGCTGTTCTGAAAGTGAGATGCAGGCAAGTTGCTCCCCTTTTTTATAGGCAGTATAGGTGTCTCTTTGCATCCTCTAGGCATCCATTAGGCATCCTGCAGACATCCTTAATATCCGAGATAGGTCCCCTCTGCAAACGTTTTTTCCACTATAAACGCTTTGTTTCCATGCTGCATCCATTCTTCATCCGTTCTGCATCCGTTCTGCGTACGTTCCGCTTCCTCCCTGCGTCCGGGCGGATGCGAGTTGCGCGGATGTGCAGCGGACGCCAAGATGATATAGCGGATGCATAACGGATGCGTAACGGATGTGTAGCGGATACAGAATGGATGAACTGGATACATTTTCCATGCAAATGTTTTGGGCAGCCCAAAACTTTTGGAGCGGATGAAACATCAGTAAACAGATGCTGGACGGATAAAGAGGAAGCAAAACGGAGGCAGTGAGTACATAGCGTTTTCGAACGGATGGCAAGGTTTTTTGTCCCTTTTACATCCTCTTTGCATCCGTTGGTTCAGTGTGACATGGGCTTTACTTTCTACACCAACTATGCAAATACGGGTTAGTTTGATGTATGGCAGGGGGACATAGCTTCATTAGGGTTGGGGACCATATCAGGCTTCTCCTAGCATGTGTGGGCTTCATTGAAGTTCAGTAGGCGAGGGGTTTTATGGAGTTTAAGGAATGAAAAGAATACATTAATCTTCAAGGCTTAAGACTGGTTTTGCCTGTCAGGGAGCAAAAAACCCAAAGCAAAAAACTATTTTTTGCAATCTCTAGGTCCTAATTTTTTGCCTTGATGAACTACTGGATGTATTTTGTAAAATCTGAGGGTGGAGGGGAGATTTCATGGAATTTGGGTGCTGTGGCTCTGAAGCAGGGATGACCAACCTTGGGCACTTTCAGACCTGTGGGCACTTTCTATTGATGGCTGGGGAATTCTAGAAGTTGAAGTTCACAGGTTTGAAAGTAGCCAAGGTTGGACACCTCTCCTCTAAAAGTACTTACCTTTAGTTGAAATCCATCACATCTGCCTTTTGAACATGACAGAAAATGATTTACATGTCAAGGAATATTTATTGTTCAAAATCATAGGATTGTAAGAATGATCACTGCAATGGTCATAAACTCAAAAAGAGAAGTTTTGGGTTGGATTGGGGGGGAGGGGGAAATTATGCAGCCTTGACCCATTTTGACAGTCACAGAATTAACAAAGAAGAATAGATTCAGATGTTTTGCAGGTGAGAAATTTAGGTAGCAAATTTAGAACCAAACCAAAGCAGTTTTTTTATATATAATTGGAGCAATTAACAAGAAATGCTTCCCTTGCATAAATGCTAAATTTTGTAGAACTGCAGGAGCAGGGAGGGCTGGATGTATAAGATATCCTGGGACTTAATGGGTAATTTACAAAGTGCTAGTATATAAATTGTTGTTAATTAGTTTAGTAAATGCTTGCTGTGGGCTGCTAAATTAGAAACTGCTCAAGCAGATGTGATGGGTAGTCAGAAAGGAGATGCTTCCTCTCCAGCTTGTATGTATTTTTACATGCTGAGCATAAAATATATAAATAAATAACTTGTAACCCACATCTATCATTGGAGAGGCAGAGAATAGATGTTTCAGGAGGTGGCGAGAAGTGGGTCCATTTCAGAATCTTGCATAGCTGTGGGTCTCTCTGTTTGTGTAGATCTTTGTTTGTGTTTGTTTTGTCTCTACTTTATGTAATGACCAACAATCTCCAAGTATCAGGTTTAACAGGTGGATGCCATTTAGGTCCAAAGTCAGTACAGGTATGCTTTTGTGCCTAAAGGCTAGGTCACACTGGCCGATGGGTGCAAAACGTATGCAAAAAGGACACAGCGGACGAGCAAAATTTCAGGGGTGGCTCCATCCGTTGTCATCCACTCCAAAAAGTGGCAAAAATTTGCATAAACAGAATGGAAAAGAAAGGAAAAGAACGGACGTGGGTAGTATGTAGTGGGGATGTTAAAGGGATGTTCATAGGAAGCCTAGAGGATGTATATAGGATGCAAACCGTTCACTGCTCATCCTTTCTATTTCCGTGTTACTAACGCTGTGTAGACGTTCCGTGTACCTTTTTTTCCTCCCTCTTTCCATTTTCAGCTGCAGCGGATGTGAGTTGAGGGGATGCCCAGAGGATGCAGAGAGGATACAGTGGATGTTTAATGGATGATAAACGGACATAGTACGTTTGTTGCTCGTATGTCGCGGATTTACATCGTACACGGCGGAAAGTTCATCTGCTCAAAAAGTTTTGTGCAGCTCAAAACTTCTTGAGCGGATGAAATCTCAGTGGATGGATGCTCAAAGGATAGAGCGTATGAAACGCATATGCAATGAGTACACAACGGATGCATAGCGTTTTCCAATGGATGGCAAGCTTTTTTTTAATGTTTTACATCCTCTTTGCATCCATTGGTGCAGTGTGATATGGGCTTTAGGTGCGACTAAAACTCACAATCACCTGGTAATTGGCCCAAGGTCACCCAGCTGGTCTCCATGCCTGAGAAAGGACTAGACTTCTTGGTTTCTAGGTTAGCACTTTTGCTGCTACACTAAACTGGCATTGTTTATTTTGTCTTGATTTTAGTTTAGTTTGTATTTTTATGGTTGTTTTATTCCAACCTGCCTTTGGTGCCATCTGGATGGCTTGTGGGACAATCATTTTGTCTTGGGTTTCCTTTTCCTTTTATATTTGCTTTCTGTGGTCGTACCTTGTTTTACACTCTGTTCCAATTAAACTCTTACTTAGTATGACTTTTGTTTTCTTTTTTGTTATTGTGTGCTGTCCAGAATCCTTTGGGATTGGCCTGAGTTTTATGTACTCATATAAAACAAACTGTAAAAAAATATGAAATTATCCAGGAGAAGTTGGAGCTTATATATTTTATAAAACATTAATAAAGCCACATCTGGAATATTGCATCCAGTTTTGGTCACCATATTACAAAAAAGATGTTGAGACTTTGGGAAAAGTGCAAAGAATAGCAACTAAAATGATTCTTTAATCATTATAATTTGCCTGGAGACAAAAACATATGAAGAATGGTTGCAGGATTTGGGTTTGGTTAGTCTAGAGAAAAGAAAGATTAGGGGGAACATGGTAGCAGTATTCCAATATTTGAGAGTGTACACAGTTAGCACCTACCCCTCTTCTAGAAGAATGAAATATTCTAAGAAACATTAAAAAGGCAGAATATTATACCTTCCTGGATGAGAAAAGGAGAAACATGCCCTTGGAAAGCAGTACCCACCTTTGTTAATAGCCTCAGAAAGACTCAGCCATCTTATATACTAAACAAAAGACCTTCAGCTCCAGCATGATAGGAATTGCCCAGAAACCCTTTATTACATCACCCAGCAAAATTCAACCAAGCTTGGGACTCAAGACAATCTACAAAGTTACCCCTCCATGACCCCATGGGAGTCTGACAACCAACCAGGATACATTTCTTGCCACAGGAAGAGGAAGTAAGTTCAAAGCCCAACAGAGGGTATAAATCTCTCTCCCTCTCTTACCCATGTGCTCATTTTTTGCCCAGGACCTCAAAACCATGTGGTGCTGTCCACCATTAAACCATCCTTCCAAGCAGTCTCCATGTTTCCAGTGTCTTTCTTCTCACTTGGAAGTGAACCCAGATGGACATTTCTTCCAACAATTGCTTGCCACAAAGAGGAGGGGGTCAATTTATTAATTGTGAGGACAATTAACCAGTGGAACTGCTTGCCTCCAGAAATTGTAGGTGCTCCATCACTGGAGGTTTTCAAGAAGAGACTGGAGAGTCACTTTTCTGGAATTGTATAAGGTCTCCTGCTTATGTATGGGGTTGGATTAGAAGACCTCCAAGTTCCTTTCCAGTTCTATTCTGATATTGAGATCTGATTCTAGTCATGTAATTAAGAAAAAGGGTTTTGTGGCATCTTAAAGTCTTCACAAATTCATTGAACAAGGAAGCTTTGGGGAATTGCTATTCATGTTGTTGGATATATGGAGGTTAATTTTGGGAAGACCTTAGTGACAAAATAGTCTCTATTCCCACAACAGAATTCCCTAAGAAAGTTACAAATCTGATTCATTTGCACAATTAACTGAGCATGGATAGTCTTAACCTAGCTCTGTTTCATTATGGTTATACTGAATTCATTTGGTTGGTTTAAGCTTCAGTGTTTCATGTAAATCTAGGAAATGGATTAATTCCATAAACTATTGTGTGTCATGTGAACTCAAGCAGGCTTTTCTGCATTCAACAGCAAGTTAACATGTTAATTTGATTCATCTCCCAAAAATGGCATTACATTTTCTCTTGAATTCACCCCTTGTCTTTTCTCAGTGAAATTGATCTTTCTAATTAAACCATGATGATCCTCACTCAGGATTATTAATTCAATCCAATGAGATCAAGAGATAAAAGCAACTCAGGGCTGGAATAAATCAGCCAGGCTGAAGGCAGTTTATATATTTGTGCAGGTTTGCCCATGACTTAATTGTTCTGTGACTTGTGGAAGCCCAATGGGCTCCAGAGTTCAGAAATTTGGCTGCTCTTGGTCATTTTTCTAGCATATGAATAAAAACTGTGGGAGGGCAGTGGTCATGTTTGGCTTTGTGCTTATTCAAGAAGTTGAACTGGAGAGCTTTTCCAGCAAGCATAAGTGATATAAATATAAAAATATAACTTTTATGTCCTCGGAACAGCAGTATATTTGGAAATGTTTTTTGTTATGTTGCTAGTTATGTATTTGTGCTAATATGCATTTTTTATGTTGCCTTCAAACCGTAGTGACTTACCATCCTACAGGAATAGACCAGTTTGTGATACTCTAACATCTTCTACAGCCTGGAACCCTCCAGAGCTTTTAGACAACAGTGCCTGTTAGAGTTGGTACAAGAAGATTGCATCCATGCAACAGCAGTGCAATTGTCCTAGTCCCAAGGTAGAACAGCTGGCTGTAGGTGAGTGAAAAGGCCAAAGAGAACAAGCTGTGAATGCCTGCTTCCACTGTTCAACCTCTAAAAGAGCACCTCTTGTTTGTTAGGGCCCAACCAACTTTCTGGACGGGCAGGTCAATTAGCTCTGTGCTAGTCAACAGATGTAGGTGATCTCCTAAAATGTATTTTATCATATAATAACTTTTGCATCATATTTACTTTTCTTTTACTTTTCAGTTCAAGCTTTGGGAGAGGGTCTAGGACAGTGATGGTTATTTTGGAGCACCTATGCCAAAAATTGTGTGCACACTTGTGCTTGAGCTTGCATGCTCGCATGCCAGCACCCAGAAAGCAATGTGCATGTGCACCCTACCCCCTGTGCATGCACACACAATCCCCCGCCCTCTTACCTGCAGTGTGCCTCCCAGGTGATTTTTGGCCTCTCAGGCTTGAGGAAAGCCTCTGCATCCTGAAAAATAGGCCCATTTTGTAACTTCCGGTATCCTGGAAATACAGGAAGTGATGAAATGGGCCTATTTTTCAGGATGCAGAGGCTTTCCTCAAGCCTGGGAGGCTGAAAAAGGCCTCAAACCATCTGAAAATCAGCTGGGAGGCATGCACATGTGCAGTGAGGTATGTTTGCCTGTGGCTCGTGCACTGGCACAAATGGCTCTGTGTGCCACCTGCAGCACGCATGCCATAAGTTCACCATCACACGTCTAGGACAACTTGCTACAACCAACTCACTACGGTCAACTCACCGTGACCAACTTGCCATGGGACAACTCACTATGGCCAACTTGCCCTAGGACAACTTGCTGTGGGACAACTCAATGCTGTATTAATCATTTTATTCAGGTACTTTTATTATTGGTGACCACACTTTTGTCTAAATTATTGTAACTCTTGTGTTTCTGGATTGACTTTCTTATTTTATTATTATTGGCCATGATTCTGTTGAAATTAATTCAGCTTTTGTATATGTTGAATTGTTCTGTAGTGAGTTAGCCATGGCAACTCCTTCCCATTCCATTTGGGACATTCCACAGACATCTTATCCATTTGCCAAGCTAATCTTGATTTGTGTGTAGGACTGGATTTCCTAATATCTAGCATTCACAACGGCATTATGGGAGTTGTAATCATGATGTAACTGGAACATAATGAGTGAAGAAGTTCTTTTGTTTCCTTTGAAAGCTCTCAATAAGCAGGGTTTCCTTTTTGTTATTGCTTTAACTGGACTCCTCCACAGTATGATTTACACAAGCATGAACACCAACTTACTGGACAATCCATAGGCCAAATATAGTGAAGCAAGTTGCCTCTAGACCTTAGCCAAACTCGCACAGTCCTTGGCTCATTTCTGAATCTTCTTATAAGGTATCCTCTGCTTTAGTAAGAAATGACATTCTTCACAGTCGACTACATGAATAAAAAAGGGGTGCCAGAAAGTAAGAAGAAGAAGGGAACAGTGTATCAAAGAATTTGTGTTACTACTACTGCTTCTAGCCCTTCTCTCTCTATCTCTCTCCCCCTTTCTGGTTGCTCCCCACACAGTTTTTTTTTTCTTTTTATGACCCTGTAACCTGCAATCCTTTAATTTGTGGTGGAGTCAGGGCGACTGAAAGGAGCTGCCTTTTGCAGCATAAAAAATTTCTTTTGTGCCCTGATAGAGAAACATCTGTCACTGCCTAAGATTGAACTCTCAACCTTCTGAGTGGGAGGTGAGCATCTTCACCACTAGGCCAGTATGCTACTGTGGCTATTCCCCATACATTATGTCTACATAAAGGAACCTTGGCAGTAAGAAACTTTCATAAGAATCCCAGATGCTGTGTAGCATACTAAAACCCATCAGCCACTAACCTGCTAATAGCAATTTGCTATGACTTTGCAAGCCCAGCAAAGTGTGCTACCTTGCTAGGAACCTCCCTTGATGGTGGTAGGATTACTTGTCACACCTGACATTTTTGAGACTGATGATACCATAAGTCAATCATTCTGTGACTGTCAAGGATAGCCCGTCCTAATGGCAGCTTAGTGTCCGTAGTGGGCCATCAGAATACCTGGTGGTATCATCAGTTCAACTATTAGGGATTTAACCTTGGTCCAACTTTTTTTTCTAAACTATGCCTTTGCAGACAAAGGAGGGTTCTTTAGAAAACTGTAGAAGAACCAGAATGAAAAGACCATATAAGAAAATCAATGCAAAAATTTATATTTTATTTTGATTCAAAAATTTAAAATAGCTCTCAAATTCAGTAAAGTATGCAGACACAAAGGAGAAGCCTCATATACAGAAATGGATAACTTAAAATGTTATATATCGCAGACAAGCCAGCTTATATGTAGAATACATATTTACAATATATTTTTTTCCTCCTTTTTATTTTTTTTAAATGGAAACAATATTTATACATTTTATTACATTTACAAAAAAAGCTGAATCTTCCACTACTGTTTACTACAATAATGAAAAAAAGAAAATTTACATTGTGTCTTTTCCCCCACTGTACAAACCTTTATTTCATAAAAATATATCTCTGTACAAAAGAAGTTTTTTGTCTTTTTTTGTCTATATTTTTTTGTTAAACTGTAACTCAAGTCCAATGGGCACTGAAAATGATTTCTTATCCAGCTTTCAAATTTTCATTAAAATTCTCTTTCTCCTCCAGCCTCAAGTTAGTAAAGGAAAACAAATTTTATTTTTAAAAAATGAGTTAAACTTTTGAATGGGAGACTCATAAATTGCAGGGTTCACCTTGCCCAAAATTGTAGCATTTCAATTTCATACCAGATACCTTTGCAGGATAATAGTTTTCATATTTTCTACCTCGAACAAGTAGTATTTTAGTGGCAGCTGGAATAAGTATCCTTTCCACAAGAAAAGTGAAAAGGATTTTAGGGGTGTTTAAATTGACATTCTGCTGAGAAAACATTAAACAGAATAAAAATAAAAATAAAAACAAAGCAAAACAAAACAAAACAAAAAGAGCATCTGGGATCTGCTTTTCTGAGAAGGCTACACTCCATTATTAATACTTTGAAGTGACCATGAGCAACCAGCTTGCAAAACCTGATAGCGTTGCTTGGTTTAAGTAGAGTTAAAGATGTATCAGGAGAACTACAGAGTAAAACAGTTGTGAAGATCTCTAATCTCAGCTCCTGTGGAACACCTAGATGTTATGCAACCATTCAAGGTTGGTGAGATTTTTTTAAAAATAGCCTTTTGATTGACAGGCTTTGATTTACCTGAATGTGGAAACTGGAAGCCTAAAATTATCAAACATGTAAATTTTGAAGTTTAGAAATTCAGTGTTAGGTGGCTTTGGAAAAGCTCAGGCTTTTAAGTGTAAGTAGCCTTCTGTTACCCAGACTGTTGTTGATTCTGATATTAGCAACAGAAACATATTCGAACCATGAGTTGGTTTCCATTAACCAACAGGACAGAGTAGGAAAGATAGGATGAGTATTCATCTCACTCAAACTCTTTATGCAGCCTCCTTTACTTTTAAGAGCAAACAGAGAGACCCAATTTCCATCCAGGGAAAACAGAGCTTATGAAAAAAGTGCATTTTTCTTTGACTTCCTGTTTGACACAATATCTTTTGCCTACAAATAGGAAGGATGTCCTTTTGGAGAAGTAAAATGATTTTGTACATTTTTCCCTTGCCATGATTAAGTAAAGGAGCTCAAACACCTTAGTTGTTTCTTCAGAGGAAATAGGAATAACCTTCACTCTTCTAAATGGATCCTGGAATGCACTTTAAAAAGGGGATGCTATGCTAATTGAGGAACAGGTCTTTGTGGAAACTAGAATTTGGCCAATGCTCTAATTGCATGTAGAGTAAGCTGGTAGGTGTAGAGTAAGCTCGAAATGATCCAGGAGAAAAATGCATTTTGTCATTCCTATTCCAGAATTGGTATTTTAATATTTATGCTGACATCTAAGATATGAGGCCCAGATTGTTGGGGGCAATATACTGACCCTGTAAACGCTAAGAGAGGGCTGTAAAGCACTATAAAGCAGTATATAAGTCTAAGTGCTATTGCTATATGAAAGATGGAGTCAGAAACATGCAGACTGGAAATACGAGGAGGAGGAGGAGGAGGAGGAGGAAGAGGCATATATGCCATTTTTTTCTCATGGCCTTTTTTGGAGCATCTAGTTGTATACTAAAACACCACATAGTAGTCACTTCCTATTCAAAAATTTCCTGTACCTTCAACCATCACTAAAAATAACAAACAAGATAAACTGATATTTTCTGCCTCAAGCATCTTCACAGAGCTTTAAAAGGAAACTGTACCAGTCAAAAGAGAAGGCCAAAGAGTTCATGGATTTGAGGAGGCTTGCAAAAATGCACACAGCCTATGTGGTTTTAAAGGCACACGTGTGTGCATATTTGTATATGTATTGTATGCATGTAAATGCATGTGTATGTATTCAGAAGGTAAAACTGCATTTAATTTCTAACTGCAATGTGAAAACTGTTTCTGGGTGCAGTTTCTCACTCCATTGGGTTTGCCATCTTTTATTTTTGCCTTCTATCTTTTGTTAATTTGGTTGTAATTTCTTTGTTATGAGTTGCACAGTATTTGAGAGCTGAGTGGCAGACAAGTTTAATAAATTACTCATATTATTAAAACACACTAACCTTAAGGACCAACAGGATGTGACAGTATTTTGGTTTAAATTTTACAAATTTAAATTTAAAAAAACTTTTCTAATAGTTTAAAGTTTGGCATTTTTAAATCTCCATCAGTCTTTTTCAACTTTGTCAGAATTAAACTGAGTGGAATTATTAGACCTCTAGACTAAGTAATGGCAAATTGCCTATGCAATTTTAAAATTCATTTCTCCTTTGAACTACCTTAACTACCATTATTGTTTTTACAAACTCAGCAACTTTAAGATATGGGTCCTTCAACGTTCATATTTCCCCAGCCATCATTCATATTGTCTATACAGCTTAAAGCTGCTGCCAAGGTTGGGAAGCACCAATTTACGGAATGGACTTCCCAAAATCTAGCATAGTTCTATTTCTAGGATAATAGCAACATTAGAACCTTTGTGTGGAGAGGAAAATTTGCAGTGGTGGGGTTCAGCCAGTTCATACCATTTCAGAAGAACTGGTTGTTAACTTTCTGAGCAGTTTGATGAACTGGTTGTTGGAAGAAATCATTTGGGCAGAGAACCAGTTTTTCAATTATTTGAATCCCACCACTGAAAATTTTATGTTGTGTTCATACTGACATAACTGCCAATATTTGTGCTAGTGAAACCTTTTGCAATGGCCTGTAGAGAGGGGGACTAACCATGGCTAAAGAGGTGAAATGGAGGAATGAGTATTTGTGAGCTTGCTGGCTGGGGAGCAGCCACTGTGAGAATTGCCAACCATCGTGCACTTTCTCTGTTACAATTTAAATTCTAGAAATAGGGATGGGCAGCTACGGCCCATCCCTACTTTATGACCTGTGGATTTCAACTCCCAGAATTCCTGAGCCAGCTCAGACCACAAAGGGGCCATAGTTGTGTCCTAGAATATACTTGCAAAATTGCAAATTGATATTTTTTTCCAACTGTCACATGAGAATTTACAAAGCTGTTCATGTATTCTCCTTCTAGAAAACACCTCTAGATCCAATTATTGGCAATGCAAAAAGACCGTGCTGAAAATTTGAAAGGAATTAAACATAATAATAAATGGAAGCAGTGGGAAGTAACCGGAGAAAAAGAATGACTTTCTTGTAAGTATCAAAACATTACTTCAACTAAATATCGGGTAATCAGATATTGATGTTCCATTTCTCACTCACTATGCTATATATCATGATCTAGAACAGGGCAGATATACTACTCTGTGTTTCCCACTACACACATACACAGCATCATAGAGGCAATACAGAATGGAAACCCACATGTGATTCAGACATGAACATGAATTCAGAACACCAAAACAAATGGAGACATATTCTTTATGGTAGCTGCTAGTAAAAGGATTGGAAAGAATTTGAGAAGCCCAGTTCTGGATGCTTTTCCTGTTTTGTTGAATCAGGATGCTGGGTGAGATAAGCTGTTCCCTGAATATAAAAAATTATATACGCTACTGCATTCCCCCGAAAAAGAATCCCGCAAGCTCCATTTGTAACTGTGTTCAGGAAAATCTATCCATTTACATCTATCTCATCCTCAGTCTAATTAATGTCCTCCATTTGCATGGAAGGTTGGTCTAAACCCTTAGCGTGAAGCTGCAAATTTGTTTATATAGGCCTGGAAAATTCAACAGGATCAAGATGGGATTTTTAAGGTCAAGTGGGTAGTTATTAATATCATTTTGCCAATACAGAAGAATATTTATAGCTCAGAGGTCCTTGGTGTTCTTTGACCTTGGTTGTTTCCTTGCAGATATTTTGTTACCCAAACTAGGTAACTGATCGAGTTTGGGTAATGAAACCTGCAAAAAACCAACCAAGCTCAGAGAGCACCAAGGACCTCTGACCTAAGTACTTGCCCTATCCATTTAATTTATGCAGTATGTGATAATTTGTTATCAAGGCTGGGTTTTGTCAAATTGTTTGACAAAGAAGCAAAGGCAGCAAAGAAACCAAATACCTTCTACCTTTTGTGCAAGACACTTTGTTCAACAAGACAGCTCAGACCTGCTTCTGGAAAAGGCTGGGACAAACAGATGTTCCAAAATTGTTAAGGCAGAAGAAGAAGAAAAATCCAGCTTTTTCCTAACAGGAGACATTAACCTTGTTAATCATGAAAACTCCCCTTTCCTCTTGCCTTTTATGTGAACAGAACTGGTCAATTAATGAGGAAAAACAAAACAGCTCCCACGGTTGCCTTAAGCTGACTTTCCAACTCTCTAGGAAGATGTTCCAAAGGCTTCTGTGTCACTCCTCTTTCTTTTTGGGTATCAGCAATTCCTTATCTTTCCATACACACACAGAATGAATGAATAAACAGGTGAACAGAGAAAAAAATGGGATAGAAGTGAGACAGATGAAACAAAATGTGAAATGAAATCCTATGATTTTTAGGACTGGGTTTCAAGGATGCATTTTCTCCAGATCCTTTTGAAGAATAGCTTCAACAATCTTTCCTAATTTGTGTCCTGCAAGTGCTGGGCTTGTAACTCCCAACCAACTCAAGGGACCCAAATCAAGGGAAAGCCTGAACTTGTCAACCTGTGTGATGCTAGGTTCTTAGCTTGCATTCACTCCACGAAAGCTGCTGGTTTTCGTGGTTTCTGTGGTTTAGCCACAGAATGAGCCAGCTAGACAACGAAAAGGTGTTCTTCAAACTCTTCTCTCAGAGCTATCATTCTTGCATGGTAATGATGGAGGAGCATCTGGAAAGTGCCTTGGACCAGGATGCTCACTCCATTTCCATGAGGAATCACCATTTGGTGCAATTATGGCAGGTAGAAGCAATTTCCATGTTCCATGTTCCATCTTGATTCTTTTATTCATTGCTGTAGTTAACCTGGTTGGGTCTGCAGAAGATATATTTAAAATTGCAGATACAAACTCAATGGATTGGGCAAGGAAGAGTTCCTCTCTTCATCCATCCTCAATTTATTTCAGTTGTACCAGTCCATGGAGGTTCTCAATCATTCAGGTCATGGCTGTACCAAAGGTGCTTTTTTCTAAAAGGCAATTGGAATTTCTTGAGGCTTTTGTTTTTTTGAGTGTTTCACTTCTCAACTGAAAGGCTTCTTCAGTTGAATCAGAGCTTCTTGGATGAGAGATGAAATGTTAAAAGAAAATGTTTAAAGAAAAAAAATGCAATGCTGAAAGAAAAGGGAAAAAAACTCCAGAAAGTCCATTTGTCTTTTGAAAAAAGCACCTTTGGGAGATGGATGTCAATCTTAAACCTGTCCTGGGTTTCTTCATATTCTCTAGACTCTAGAGACTGAAAGCTTGACTAGATGGTTGGAGCAACATGAGGCCACTGCTGTTCTGTAGGCCTGGCTCTCTGTTCTTTGCAATGCCTGAGTTAATGCTACTCTTGATCCCATCGTGCTATGCTGTCCCCTTGTCTGCAGCATGGGCTGTTGCAGTGGGAAGGGCTTAGGGCAATGACATCATGGCATAGATTGTGCTCACCTTTGCAGCAGGATGGGATGGAAGCCAAGAGTGACGGGTTGGCAACCTTGTTGACTGTATTTGAAAACTCTTAGATAACCTGAGATGAGACTCTATCGGGCTATTGGGGAAAGGTCATAAGACTTTACTTTTGTGTGCAAAGTTTCTTAGACTCCATCCTTGGCATCTTAAAGAACATGGAATGGTGCTCAATGCCTGATGGTGAACCACCTGAAGCTTGTTGGCAACAGGCAGTCCCAGCCCCTTTCTGTTACTACTGGTGTAGATAATACTGCAGTAGATGAATGAATTGGTATAAGGCAGCCTCATGAGGAGAACCAGGCCGAAAAAAATCCCTGGATGTCAGGCCTAGATAAACCAGGACAGTAGTGCAAGATCCTCATAACAATAGATGGAAATAGCTGAATGAGGTCTTTCTCTAACAGGTGTGTTGTCCATTTAGCCCTGCAGTGGGTTTATATAGCCAAGGATGAAGCAGAACAGGAAAGTAAAAGCATGTGATAATGCAGTAGGGAAAGTTACTTACCATTTTATTTCAAAAACTGGAACATCAAGTGAATGAACCTTCTAGGGTGGCATTTGACTTCTTAGAAATATAGAAATATATATAAATCAGAAAAATAAATTAGTCACATCAGGTATTTGTGATGTCATAGACACAGAATAATAGGTGTCCATGATCCTCATGCTGCTAAGGTCCAAAAGCCATTGCACAAAGCAATGAAAATACCTGGCTGGGATGCTACTCTCCCCCCGAAAAAAAATATTGTAGATCAGGAGCTGGCAAACTGTAACAGACCTCCAAGAAATGTATAAGCTGGGACTGAGATAGTAATAATTGGATTCTCCAAGTTCTGTAAAGGAGAAGGCCCATTTCTTATACCAAGAACTGCATCACTGTATTTTCTCTGGATCACCCTAAAGCTAGCAGCAACCAAGCAAAGATGACCATTTAGTTTAAAAGAAGTGGTTCTGACTTGATCTAATCATTGGAACTAGAGATGGGAAGGACTGCCAACTTTAGAAAACATAAGAATCAAATGCTCTAAAAGTGCAAATTGGAGGGTAGGAATGGGAGGCCTTCTTAGAGGATTGCAAGGAGGGACAAAAATGTGACATTCTTGCACTAGAATATTAATATGAAATAAATATATAAGGGTGAGGAAGGGAGAGGAGGAGAACCAACATATATCTAAGGAACATTTCTCCAGATGCTAAACTTGCTGTATGAGTTTGATACACTGGATACATTTAGCCCAAGTTCTCTGCATCCACAAATCTCCTCAACCAGCATGTGCCTGCTTCCTCTTGTGAAGTTTCTTCTGGCAGCCAGGTGGGTGCATTTTCTTATATTGAAGTTTCCCCCAGAAAGGTGATTATCAGCCACAGGCAAACAGTGGGATAATCAATGGTCTTTGAGCACAGACAGCCAGTCCAAAGGTTGGCCAGGAACTGACAGAAAAGGGCTCAAGGATGGGGAGGGGAATCTCTGGAAGAGAGGGAGGAGGATAGATTTCCACATCTTGTGTTCTTGGCACAAGAGCTGGGGTGGATGCTTTGGTAGATCTGATTATCAGTTGCAGGAGGGCAGGACTATGGGCAATGAAGATGCGGAGCAGTGATAAACAGCAAGGCAGTCTCTCTCTCTCTTTCTTTCTCTTTCTCTCTCTCTCTCTCTCTCTCTCTCTGGGTCAGCTCAAAGGCACCATATCAACTCTGCAGCCCCAACATTTCTGGGTGAGAAGATCATGGGCGAAGATGAACCAGGAGGATCTGATGAGAATCCCATCTCTGGAGAAGGCTGCACGGAGAAGAGAATGGATACACATACACACACACAGAGGGGGCAAGGGAGAAAGGGATTTCTATCACAAGAAGCTTTCACTTGAACAAGCCACTGTTGCTGTTAACTTAAATGTTTATGTTGTTTTTATTTTTTTAAAGATGGATGGATGATCAGTTTAATTGGGAAGGAGGGCTAGGGCCTATAACCCTTCAGCCCACCTATGACATTTTTGTCAGCATAATTAAAGTGATACTCTTGAAGCACTGTTCCAAATAATACTTTAAAACCTGAAAATATGGTTCCTGATTCTATACCATGACATCATCACATTATCAACACTCCGTCAAACTCCAAGACCATAAATAATTAAAACATTTGATAACCCCTCTGGCCAGAAATATTTTACCTATCCCTACATCCAGAAATACATCCTAGAGTATTTTTTTTTTTTAAAGAAATGCCCAAATAGTTCTCAAAGGAATGGTAACATTAATGGCTCAACAAATCTCTGAAAGCACACAGAAAGTTTAACAGAATGTTATTGTGGCATTGCCAGCATATTTGACTGAACTAAGTGATGGCTGATACACAGAACAAACTCCCTTTGTAGCCTATTGGAACAAGTATCTTGAATAAATATAAAACTCTTCAGTCACTTTTTACTGTCTAGACATGCTGGCAGTTCAATTGTGCAACACCCTTAATTTGGTATTGATTTAAGCCATTTTCTGGTCTTAAACCATAAGCTCATCAAATTGGCAGGATCTGCAAAAGCCCTGCAGAAACTAATCAAGGTCAGCATCAAGGACGGATGGACAGATGGATGGATGGATAGGTGCATAGATGGAGGGATGGATGATATGTAGTATATTATTTTTTAAGCTGCTCTATCTTACAAAATGTTGTTGCTGGTAATTAAAAAATTATCTCTGAAGCTTGGATCTGAATAATATTTCCACTTTCTTACGGCCAGAAATGGTCACTGCTGCTGTGACAGTCATTTTGTCTTACTAAGATATGAATAATAGTGATTATTATTACCCAACCCTGTTCAAATTAAATGCTAGGCTAACGATAATTTGATGGGTCCCAGTAGTCGCTGAAAATCATATGTGGTAAATTTGTATAGAGGTGTGATACTTACTGCACACAGAACTGTAAGTGCTATACTGCAGTGCACACAGTGCTGACGGTAAACTCTGCCTCATTGGCCATGATGTCTGTTGGCTGCAAATTGCGGTCATACATTGGGTTTTCAAATGTTCCTCGGACATTGGTGTTTTCATGGCCGGCATAACCATTGAACGGCACCTTCGGTCTCCTTCTGTTTCAGAGAGAACAAAGAGGTCATAGGGGGAAGGGCTCTGCAGAACAGGTACATATAGAAACTACAGTGCATTAAATCTGTAAACATTCTGTTTGTCTCTTCTACCTCTCTTCTTCAAATTAATTGAAATGAAGCACCCCAAAGTGCATTTTAACTGTGGCATCAGCCTAGCTTTGCTGAACAGAATATTCAATGACTAGTTAATGGTTAGAAGGGATCTTGGAGATTATCTAGTTCAATCCCCTGCTTGAACAGGAGACCCCTATTTCATTTCAGACAAATAGATGTCCAGTCCCTTCTTAAAAGCCCCCAGCACTGGGGCACCCACAATTTCTAAAGGCAAGCCATTCCACTGGTTAATTGTTTTCACTGATAGGAAATTAGTTTTAGGAAATTTCTAGTTGGAGAAGTACAAATGTGGTTGGCTGCTAGAAAGTATGAAAGAAATGGATACTATATCCCATGGCATTGGATGGTAGCTTTCAACACTAATGCAGTGAATAAAGAAAGACAACTGAACCCACACATGCAACCTTTTACAATGCAGTAACAAATCTGGGACTGGAACAACTAGTAACCAAAAACACTAGACTTAACAACTGCCTCGATCTCATCTTCTGCAATAGTTTGAATTCAATTTACAGAATACAAATTAAAGAATCCTTTTCCAACAGTGACCACAACATGATTGACTTTTGTCTCAACATATGTCCACACAAAAATCATCACAATGACAGAATCCCCAATTATAACTTCAAAAAAGGCTACTATGATCTTATAAACAACAATCTCTCATCCCTTGACTGGCAATTTCTATTCTCTGGATGCAATACTGTAGAAGACCATTCCAACATATTTTTACTTGAAGTCAAAAGAGTCATCAAACTATATGTACAATTAACAACTCCCAAAACCAGAAGAAACAAATTACCCAGAACAATAAGGAAGCTTCAATCCAAAAAGAAATCACTTTGTCGGCAAAAAAAATCTGGTCACATTGACAACTTCAAAAGCCGATACAAAAATTTATGTCACCAGATAAAAACTGAATGCACCAATTATCACATTAAAGAAGAAGAAACCCTTCTACACCCCAATTCCACCCATGCTTTCTACAATTTTGTAAACAACAAACTAAAAGGCTCAAGGTCCATCCCACTCCTGATTGGACCTAATGGTAAAGACTGCAACGATGACACCATCAAAGCAAACCTCTTTAACACAGTATTTGTAAACAATGGATCATGCCCAGTACTTCCTAGTCGAACCACAGACAACTACAATGATCTAATAAATATCGATTTTACAAAAGACAATGTTGAAAAAGCACTACGCAATCTAAAACCATCTCTATCTATTGGACTGGATGGAATATGTGCCTAATTTTTAAAAGGCTATCCACTGCCATAGCAGAACCTCTAAGTATAATCTTTGAAAAATCTTTCAGGACTAGCTCCTTGCCAAAACTATGGTCACAAGCCACAGTCATCCCCATCTTCAAAAAGGGAGACCCCAGCCTAGTTGAAAATTTCAGACCAATCTCCTTATGCTGCATCACCTTAAAGTAATGGAAACAATTATGAACCAATCCATCATCCTCCACTTAGAAACAACAACCTACTCTCTAACAAACGATTTGATTTCAGGAAAAAACTATCATGTAATCTACAACTCTATCTGTAGGGGGCATGCAAAAGTGCACCAACGTGCTTACCGTCCCTGTCCTATTTCACACTTCCTGCTCAGATTTTTTAAGCATCATGAAGACTAAGATTTGATTATTTTTTTTAAATTTTTCTTATATGTATCCATGTATTCATTACTATGTTTTTACTTTTATCTATTAACTTGTAAACAATTGACAAAAATAAATAAATAAAATAAAAACAGAAAGAAGGCCCACAAACAAGGCAACTATAAGTTAAATTAAACTTGAGCACAGGCATTTGAAAAAAATGCCTAAGATAGAATAAGAGAATAGCAGATTTGGGACATTGGAGATCTTCTAGCCCAACCTGCTGTCCAGGCAGGAAATCCTATACCGTTTCAGAAAAATTTTTGTCCAATGTTTTCTTAAAAACCTTCAGTGTTGGAATACCCACAATTTCTGGAGGCAAGTAGTTCCATTGAGTAATTTATTCTAACTGTTATTCTAACTGAAATTTTTCCTTTTTTCTAGGTTGGTTTTCTCCTTAGATACTTCACTGTTTCTTGACCTGCCTTTTGGTGCTTTGAAGAATATGTTAAACCCTCTTCTTTGTGGCAGCCCCTCAAATATTGGAAGATTGCTATCCTGTCACCCCTTAGTCCTTTTCTTTAAGCTAGATAAACCCAATTCCTGCAACCGTTCTTCATATGCTTTAGACTCCAGCCCCCTAATCATCTTGGTTGCTCTTCTCTGCACTCTTTCTAGAGTCTCAACATCTTTTTTATATCATGGTGACCAAAACTGGAAGCAATATTTCAAGTCCTCCATCTCTCCAATTTCCATAGAGATAAAAGTGGAAGGAAACTTAGCACATTCAGACTTGAAAGATTCTGTTACTGTAATTATTTAAGATATAGGTAACTGAGATCTGCTTGAGGTCTGTTTCTTAGTCTGGTCTACCTAATATGGCTAACTAGCCATGATGCATGGGGATCATAAGAAATTAGATTTAATCCGGAGGACATTGGACCAGAAAAACCATAATTATTCTTGCAATCCTTGTTATAAAGCCCTAAGAGGTTATTTTCAGCCTTCTCTACTTGGAACATCTCACCTGTGCTTGTAGAGATAGAGCACAAACCCTGCAATCATCAGGGCAATGAAAGGCACAAGGATCGCAGCTGCAACTGAGCTGCTGTTGGATGCAAATGGATGTCCTATTGATTCAGGATCCCGTTCAATGATGCTGCTATCTGGAAAAAGAAACACCATTAAATTACTGGTGTCAGGTACAATTTGGAAGGGGAGACCAGGGGCTGTCCTGGCACATCTGCTGCATATAACAAAATATTTAAATCTCAGATTTAATCCCTATCACCTCTAATTAAATAACGTCTGATGGGATTAATGGGAATGGTAATTGAATTAAATTCATGTGAACTAGTAGGCTTGACAGAGTGCTGGTACACTTATCCATTATTTCACAGTCACTTTCTCATTCTTCAACAAAATCTTTCAAAGAAAGATTTCAAAGAAAGATTTTGTTTTTTATGAGACAAACCAAAACATAAAGTTAGCCTGCTATGGTTTTTCCCAAGATGAATAGCCAAATGTTCCTTTTATTTGTTTGATTTGAAACCCAAGACCCCATAACAGTGTTCCCACTTAACATAATGCACACAATGAACAGTTTAAAACTACAATACAGATGTACAAATAACATTGACAATATGACTATATTAAGTGCTGAAAAGTGATGGAGAGGGGGTAGAATTTGGCAAAATTCTGGGAATGAATTTATCTAAATAACACTTGAAACTTAGTTTCACAAGATAACAAAAATTACATTGAAAAGGCAGAAAAATATTCAATTGAAAGAAAAATAATTATATACAATAGCTGATACCCACTAAAACATAAATGGAAAATCTCACAATTGTCATGTGGCTTATATAAATTACTTAAAGTTATTGTTTGGGTCAACTTCGGTCTGAAAGTTATTCAGCTTACCTAGTCTTTGGAGGCCAAATTGTCCAAAACCTTTGCCATGGACAAACCCTTGGTAGACAAATGTTCCACTTGAAGCTTCTGGGGTGACCTGTATTTGGAGCATGAAATGAAAAAAATACTGCAAAATCCAAATCCAAAATGAAAAAATCACAGTGATAGGAATAGGGTGATTGTAGTTTTAAGGACAACTTGTCCAGAAATTGTCAGATTTATTTAAAACTATATGATTATTTAATAAAAGCATGTTTTTGGTTTCACAGCAAAAATCCTGTCAGATCCATGTGTCTGTCATTTCTTCAGTGGAAGAAGAAAAGGGGGTGGGGAAGGCTGATAAAGAAATCCTTTCTTGATGTAACCTGAATATATTTAATCTTATATCGAATTTATATAACCTACACATGATACAATGGAGGGAGAAAAGCCAGATGGCCAGAACTATCACCTCTGAGAGGCACAGCCAGGAGATGAGAAGATCATAAAAATTCCACAGTGAGATGTATCTGGTGAATCTCTGGAAAAAGTTCATTCTAAAAAGGGGTTGGGGGGAAATTAGGTATGCCCTGGGAAACTGTGAGAAAGATCGTTCCTTACAAAAGGGATGGGAGGGGAATTAACATACTGGGTTTTGTTTCTCTAAATACACATCGAGATAAGGGGAGGGGTTCTAAACTCTCTTATCTATCCCTGTATGCCTGAGAGATCTCAGACGCTGCTTTGAACTCCTACATGAACTGTCTCATCTCAATAAAGGATTCCTTTTGATACATTTGGTTTTCAGAAGTTCATTTTTTTTAATTGAATGAGAAAAAGTTCTGTAGCCTGACAAATCCATTGCTGAGGAAAATAATAAATTACCACCAACCATGATGATAATGAAGGAAGTGCCTTGTCCAGAACAATAAAACCCACAAATATTGGTAGCTTCGAGATATGGAATGAGTTATCCAATTTTAGATGCTCAATTGTATAACCATTTCTGGAATTAAAAAAAATGGAAACCAGAATGGCAAATCTAGTCTGATTCTTCATGCTAGTAATTGTTCAAAGTATGGCTCAAATGTTGCGGTTCAATCTTTCTAAAAAGAAATGGAAGCTATGACAGTACAGGCTACCGATAGGATCTTGGAATCAAATTACCTGAGCCCTCAACTTATAACCACTTGTTTAAGTTACAACAGCACTGAAAAAAATGAACTTACAACCAATCCTTGCACTTATGACTGTCATAGTATCCCCATGGTCATATATGTTCAAAATTTGGGCACTTGGCAATTGGCATATTTTTACAATGGTTGCAGCAGCTTGAGGTCATGTGATCAACACATGGCAACCTTCTCAGCCAGTTTCTGATAAGAAGAGTCAATGGGAGACACCAGAATTGCTTAATAGCTGTTATAGAAAAATCATAAAAGTGGCCCTGTCTCATTTAACAACTAGGTTGCTTAGCCCTGAAAAATCTGGTCCCAACTATGATTGCAAATTGAGGACTACCTGTAGCAGGGATAGTTTTATTGGGGATAAATTTGATCGAAATTTCTAGACAAAGACAGGCTATCCTGGGATTAGGAATTCCTGTGGTGTTTGTCTGAAGCATTTTCTGGATTTCTTGGGTAAATTTTGATTGAAATATGCTTGAAGATTGGGGTTTATTTTGGCCTTATACTGTCAAATGTAAAAAAGTCTGGAGGGCTGTTCCTGGGTGCTGGGTCAGTAGATATAACCCTGTGGCTAGTTCAACATTTTAACCACACTTTCCATCTCCTCTAGTTGGCTAAAGAGAAAACATTTCTTTTTATACATCAGTTCATTCAAACTCTTTCCATCCCAAATCTTCACTTGAAAGGCTTAGGAGCAAAAGGTCTGGTCAAATAAGAATGTAAACAAGGAACTGAAGGAAGTAACTCAAACGTATCATCTTAGAAAAAATATTGTCCTATTTCATATAATGAATTTTTCAGGCTATTTTCTGGCTTTTAAACATTTTTAAATATTTCACATTTTGTTTGCAATTGTTATGTTCCTGTTAGGCATTTAAATTTGTAGTGTTTCACTGTGAGATTGTTTCATCAATGAAAAGTGTGCCTAAATATTTTTAACTAGAATCATTAGTGAAACAGTCTTTTCTTTTTCTTTTACTAACAATTTAAAAAGAGAGAATGAACAACTGGAGAGAGAGAGAGAGAGAGAGAGAGAGAGAGAGAGAGAGAGAGAGAG
>BLBF01000046.1:7279203-7342517 GCA_015471245.1 Laticauda colubrina
AGAGAGAGAGAGAGAGAGAGAGAGAGAGAGAGAGAGAGAGAGAGAGAAGTCTGACAGTCACAGACCCAACATATCCAAGGCCATCAGGTTGGGAAATATTAATCTTAGATTTTGCTGTTCCTAACCATCATTACAAAAGTTCCCACATTCCCCCAATGTTATGTTCACAATTCCTCTGCACGTCTGTCATTGAAACATTTCAGGCAAAGACTTACGTGTCCATCCAATGCCCACTTATCATTCTTGAATTTGTTCATGAAGATCTCTAGTGGCCCTGTAATTTGGTGTACTTGGAGGAGAAGATGGACATCTTCTCTTTTGTAAATACCTGAAAAGAGAAGATAAGAGAGCCGGGCAAGTCAAGGTTGATTGTTTTTCTTGCAACACAAGCAGCAAGCAGGGTGAGGAAGCCCCGAGAGAACTGAGGGGAGAGGCAACATTTCATTGCAATTTGAGAAGACAAGACCTCAGTGTTCTTGAATGCATTCAACTCTGGTAACTGGAGAAATCATACTGGAAGCTCATCTGTATTACATGCATTTAGTTGTTTCCAAAGCCTGCAGGTAGCATTAAATTATTCAGGAAAATGAAAATGCAGGAAAGAAAGCAAAGGCCCTTAAAGAGTCATCTCCAATTGGGAACATGGTTAAAATTGCAGATTAAAAAAAAACACAAATAAGTGGATGATGCCCAAGATACAGAGATTCTAATAGTCCAGACAGGGATTGTGAAAGCCATGAACCTTGGAGGTCTTGTAGTCCACCCTCTTCTCAAGAAGAAATCTTACACCATCCCAGTCAAATGGATGTCCTATATTTTCTTGAAAACAATGAGAGATGGAGTATCCACAAATCCAGGACGCAAGCTATTCCATTAATTAATTGTTCTCACTGTCATGAAATTTCTCCTACCTTCCTTGTCATCTCTCTTTGACAATTATCTCTTCCACCCATTACCTTGTGTTCTGCCCTCTGGTGCCCTAGAGAGTAAGCCAATTTCCTCTTCTTTGTAAAAGCCCCTCAAGTAATGGAATAAAGCTACCATGTGTCACCCCCAATCCTTGTCTTCAGTAAGCTAGACATACCTAGTTTCCTCAACTATTCATCATAGAATTTAGTCTCCAGACCCTTTATCATCTTTCTTACTCTTCTCTGCACACTTTCAACATCTTTCTCTATCGTCATTTTTGGGTCATTTAGGTTTCATATACTCTTGAAATCTCAGGAGTGAGCCATGGTTCATGATATATATAACCCATCACAGTAAACTATACCATGGCTTATTTATTTGATTATGGTAGTATGTTAATTTTAGTATGTGGTGCAATATGAATGCAGCCACAGAATTCAGCTGGAGAATGAGTATCCCCAGAGTCTTTAACCATTGATTTGATTTGCATGTTAGACAGATGTTTCAACTTGATTGTCCAGGCAGATGGGGTGAAGAGAGCAAAAAAAAAATCATTATATTGGCAGTAAGAACATGTTGTGCAGATGAGGTTGGATGGACATATTTTCCTTTGTTGTTTAATGGGGTGGACATCAAGGTGGCATCATCTCTTCTTCTCCCACCAGGAATGCAGAAAAACCCCAACTGGCTGCCTTACCAGAGACTTGCAGCTCCACACCGCTGTGGTCTATTAGGGTGGCATTCACTTTACTGGTGGCTGGATCAAAGTTAGTGACAGAAAGCATGGCTGGCTGCTTTTTGCCCATGTATTCATAAGAGCCTTTCCAGAAGGAATTTTTGGCAAAGACATCAGCAGGAACTAGAAATAACCCAAGGCAGAACAAGACAAGGAAAAGATTTTAGAACAAGGGCAGTACTTTTTAAAATCAAACTTTATCACTTCAAAAAATCAAAAGAAATGCCATTAATGAAGAGTCTCATCCATTTTTAAAAAATGAATGGTTTGAGATTTTAATCCTTTAAGAAAATTTACAGTGTGTCCATATATTTACAGACTTTGAAATTCAAGTAATTTGCTATACTGTTTCATTTTTATTGCATTTTTATGCATTTGGTAGTTAGGAAAAAGAAGTACCTGAGACTTTTGGAAGATGTTGATCCTTTGCAGCACCCACAGGTCGCCTACTGGGTCGGACATCCGCTTAAAAGGACAATCAGAGCAAGAGTTTATATCTTAATAAGGTGACATGAACATCTTTAATAACAGGTAAATATAAAGAAGATCTTATGTTGCCACTGTGATCACTTGCTCTCTTCAACTTGGTTCTGAGTTAACCCACTTTCTGGAAGAATATATGGAACTATGAACTGATTTGAAAAATAATCTAATCAAACTTAGAATGCTGTGTGAATGCAACCACTACCTTTGGAACTGCTCCAATTTTAAGTTGTTTTTTTTACTTCCTTTGTTATTTTTATAAATAACTCAAGGCAGTAAGCATGCCTTCCACCTCCTATGTTGAATATATATGAAACCCAGCCAGATTTCATGCCTAAAGTGAGACTAGAAATCAGAGTCTCCTGGTTTTTATCTTGATGCTCGATCACACTTCCTAATATTTAATATTTTTAATTTAACATAGTTAATCATGTTAGTCAGAAAAAAAATGCTACCAGACTGATTTTTTTGCTTCTGTAGTGTAGGAAGACTCTCTTCCTACCAATTCTATAATTATGGATGATATAAGAGATTAGACAAAAGGGATCTCCCCATTTTTTGTTTCACTATTTGAACTGGCAAAAGTGGTCAACCAAAAATTTCAGATTTCATAATGTGCAAACAAAAAACAAAAAAACACCACCCTTGTTTACTCTAGCTGTAAGGTATTCTGGGGGAAATCTGATATAAAGGATTAACATTGATAGAGGAAGCTTTATGTTATATGAACATTGCTGAGATCATCCAAAGTGAGGAGGCAACTCTATCCTTGAGCACCAGAAATGAAAAAAGAATCACATAGAATTCTTGCCTTAATGTTCTGGCTACCACTGGTGGAAAATGATGAGCAAAATGGGCTTCTGAGGTTTGATCTAACAAGATAGTTTTTAATCCTCTAGGTCTGGGGAACAGGGGACAGAAATAGAGTGATTTGTCCATAAAACACATGGCTGAAATACAACAGATGAATTTCAAGTGGAAACAATAAGATGTTCTGTAGACACGGAGCTGTCTTTCAGTTGGCAGCTTTGCTTACCCAAGCAAATGGGAGGCTTCCCTGTCCAGGTGCCATCAGCCTTACAAGTCCGATGCTCTGATCCTCCAGTGAGATAAAAGCCACTCTGGCATGAATAGATCAAGGTGTATCCCAGCGAAGGCAGATCCAGAGCACCCACATTGGCATGGGCTGGGGTATCTGGTTCCTTGCAGTTGTGTGCTGCAAAGACATAGAGGAAAGCACCTGATGGACCCACCATTACCAGGCCTAAGAAAGGGCAGAAGATAGCCTTCCCAACCTGGCATCCTTCAGATCTTTTGGACTACATCCCATAGAATTTCCAGCAGATTGCTGAATGTTCTTTGAAAATGTCAGGTATTTCACCAGGTGGGAAAGGCTGCTGGGTAAAGATTGAAGTCTGTCTGTAGCCAAAGCTGGCCTGACTCAAAAGAAGGCATATTTTGAAACAATGCCTTCAGATACTTCATGCGTCCTTGCCTTCTGGGATTTGTCTGTAAAGGCTGGTTTGCATTTTCTCATTTCCACATTATTTATCCAGGCAGCAAAAATTAAAATCTGGCATCTGAGTATATACTGCAAACCTGGATTGTTAGCACAGAGCAATGCTCAACTTCAGCTGCTTGAAAATGTATGGCCTACGACTTCCAGAATACCCCAGCCAACTATGCTAGCTAAGGGATTATGGGAGTTGCAGTCCATACATCTTCAAGTGGCTGAGGTTGAGATTCAATTGCATCAACTGTTCTGCCAACACTGAGGAAGCTAAGACTTACGGATGCAGTTTGGTTGAATTCCACTCCATGTCAGATTTGGAAGGCAGGTTCTGGTGGTGGACCCTTGCAGCAGATATCCTTTTTGACACTTGAAGAAGATGACACTTCCAACCTATTGCAATGAGAAACAATGCAAATTTAGCATGTTGTGCATGTTGTGTTGGGATCATGCCATTCATTTTATGCAACCACTTAATGACTGCCATAAAAAAGGTCACAAAATATAGCCACTCATCTAGTTAACGACTGATCTAGTTGAAGATGGATATTTCAACCTCACATATTACCCCTCAGACCTGTCCTTGAAAAAGTGACTGAGCCAGGTCTGAACTTGATTTAGCTTACAATGGCCAGTGTTATGAAGCTCCTTTTGCTCTTGAGTGTCTCAGACTGGAAGTATAAGTTTGGGGTTCAGACAAAAAAAACTAGTGGAACATGTAACAAAATGTTGCCATGTGGAATATTTTGGACTCATGGTTCTAGTCACACTGCGAGTTTCTCACACATAACATAATATTTTGAAAAGTTTGTTCTCATGAGGTGATCAAATCTCATGAACTTCCAGTGGCCTCTCAAAGAGAAGACTGTTAACATATTTCACAAACTTACAAATGTTTGGCCATTTTAATTTTCAATTGGGGGAAAGGGACGGATTGCCTTATCATGTGAGACTAGGCAGTAGTGCCAACAACAAGAAAAGACTGTTGACCTTTTTCGAAAAGCTACTGACAGCTGTCCTCTCAGATGCAGATGGGGAATTCAAATTTTAGAATCTCTTGTGTTCATATCCATTTTGACTGAGTTGGTCATGGGCCATCAAGTCAGTGTTGATTCTTAGTGGCCATATAGGTAGATCTTGACTTATGAGTGGTTGCTGAGCAACTGTTCCAAATTATGACGGACTCAAAAAAGCTGTTTATGACCCAGATTCAAAGTTCCAATATCTGGTCCCATCACTCATGGTCACATGACCACATTTTTGTTGCTCAGCAACCAGCCCAAAATTATGGCCATTTGCAGCATCCCTCATGATTGCAGTTGATGATGCTTCCTTCTGATTTCTGTCAACAACTTTCCTATAACAAACAATGGGTTCACTTCATGAAGGTGGTGTTCATTTTATGCAACCACTTAATAACTGCCACAAAAAAGGTCACAAAATAGGGTTTGGTCATACAATGATTCACTCTATGGCTGCTGAGATTTACAATTCAAATTGTGGGTTCAATCACAGTTGTAAGTTGAAGAGTCTCTATAGATTTCCTCCAGCTTGAGAGATCTTGTTATTTACTTTGAGGCAGGGCCTATTTGATTCTGTCTCCATTAGAAACACAAGCATCATCAAGGACCATCTCTGAATCTAATCAAAGGTCCCTCTGGCAAAATCCTACTATTGTCTCCCTCACAAAACAGCTTAATCAAAAGATAACAACTCTCCAAAGAGAGATCATCACTGTCTGTGTTTTGCATAAAAAGAGAATGAATATATTCAGTCCCTGGATTAAGGATGACAAATTAGCAGTTTCGGCTATATTATAAATATAAATAAAGAAGATTGTTCAGGGCAAAGGAGAGAAGAAAAGAAAGGAGGGAGGGGAGATGATCATATATTACCTGATAACCTTGGGAATTGTTTTGAATTCCAAAAAGGGGCACACCTGGATCCATGCAGGTTGTAACACTTGCATCTGAAAAGAAGAGCAAACAAATGAAAGTGCTTAATTAATTTGTGTGTGAGAGAGAACTCTGGTCTGACTCACAGACACCCTTCATGGCACAAAGGCAAAGGAACTTTATGTGAATTCCAGCCCTGCATGCCACATCTTCTGATTTTAGGGAATTGCTGGATAGGTCTTCAGAAGGGACTGAAGCAAACCAAGTGGGTGGATGAGCAGACACAACCTTGAAATGAGTTCACACAAACCATGGCAGAAGGAAAGAACCCATCCAAAGCATCCCAGCCTACTACATATACCAACTCGCTGCATATCTGTGAGCTTAACTGAGGTTTGACTTTGGGCTCATTTATACTGCACTGGCTCAACTAAAGCAACCAAATCTATAATGGGATCTGAAAGTAATTACGAAAAGATATAATAAAATAAAACAAAATAAAAATGGAACTATAAGAAGTTCCAAATTGAAAGGTGCAGTGTATTGCACAGGTGGTAGCACCGGACTGAGAAATTTGTTTGCAAGGTCAGTTTCTGAAAGATGTCTTCTAGTTTTTACTATAACAAATAGTTATTGTTTTCATTTGGGAATGCAGAGTCATGAAAATGATTCAGTTGATGGTGCAAGATTTGAAACCAATGTTTTTTTCATGGATTTGAAAAAAAAATCATAACTATGCAATGCATTTTGAAGCTTTGCATACAAATTTCTCTCCTTGCCACACAGTAATTCTAGTATAAATTTAAACATTTGACGCAATTCACCATTTTCATCTTTGATATGTCAATGCCCACAAAGCAGCTTTTTAAAATACAAACTTCCCTGGTCTAAACTCTAACACACACACACACACACACACACACACACACACACACACCAGAATTAAACTTTAGACTCAACTTTCTGTGATACAGCTTTCTTTCAAACATATTTTGTGTCAAATGTCTGTTTCCTAGAAGTGATAGTACTACTCAGACACTTTTTAAATTCTGTATTGCTGCAAACCCTGAAGAATGTCCAAACTTGCTTTTGGTGGAATTGGTTAAGGAATTACAGGTAGTTTCAAAAAGGCATTGCAAAAAGTAACTTACAACTGGTCCCATGGTCATGTAAACAAAATTTGGGCACTTGGGAACCAGCATGTATATTACCATGGTTGCCTTTGATTATTGTTTTTATAAGTGGGTGAAAGTCTGGTACGTTGGTTCATATATTAAACAAATGGCTCATTGGGAGCCCCATATTAAAACAACAGACCTTCTGTGCAACCAGAATTTGAAAATAATACTTAATATAGCACAGTACTTGAGTAAAATGGTTCAGCTAAGATCAGCATAGGTGGGACTGATTGGGGTAGGTTGCAGAGGTGATACTGAAATATAATTTTATCTCATTTTATTTATCTATATATCAAATTATTGTATTTTATTCCAATTTCCATTTTAAACTTTTATAGGATTTTATTAATAATTTGTACCTGGAATTCTGTATTTTGGTATGGCCTATCGGCTAATCAATAATCTAAGCCCATGGTGGCGAACCTATGGCACGCATGCCAGAAGTGGCATGCAGAGCCATTTTCCCCAGCACACGAGCACTCGCCCAGAAATGGCCTACTCACACCACTCACCCATCAGCTGATTGTCAGGTATCTGGAGCACATGTGTGGGAGTATGGTGGCATGCAGGAGACACTCGTGCATGCGCAGAAGCTCACAGTGCGGGTTGCATGTGCATGCGCAGGAGGCATGGGGGGCATGCATTGCCTTCTGGGTGATGGTATTCGAGGATGCACAGGCAAGCGCGCATGCAATTATCTGCATGGGAGCCCAAAAAGTTTAGCCATCATTGATCTAAGCTAACAAACTATGGTTGGAGCATCCCAGGATCAAGTGATTGTCGTTTGTGACCTTTCCAGTTGGTTTCCAACAAGCAAAGTCATTGAGGGAAGACTTGTGCTTAATGAGCACATGATTCACTTAATAATCACAGGGATTCTCTTAATGATGGCAAAATGATTGTAAAATTGGGATGACTCACATAACAACCTTGTTAAGCAACAAAAGTTCTGGTCCCAATTGTGGTTGTAAATTGAAGGCTACCTGTATTTCATATTCTTGACAACACCTTACTTGGAAATTAAATAGGATTAGATCAGATTAGTATATTGGAGGGAGCTTTCCAGGGAATATTAAGATATAAAAGTTGGAAAAAATTTTGGAGTAGAGCAATGGGAAACCACTTTCTTAATCCTGCCAAGAAAAGGCAGAGGCATTTTTCTTATTTTGTTTCCCAATAAAGTCCCATCTTTTTACCGATGCAGCTTGGCTGGGTCCCACTCCATGATCCATCGGTCTGGCAGAACCTCCGAGCTGATCCCACCAGCACTAATGGGGGCAGACAGGAATATGAGACAGAGGAGCGGTAAGTAAAACCTCGATCTTCACGCCGCCCATCTGCTGGGATTCCTGGATCGCCACAAAAGACAGCTGCAAAAAGAATAGTCAAAGGACTTCAGTGAAAGACATCTCATTGGGATAAGATCTCTAACCACACCAACCTCTTGTATCACCTATGCCTGCTGCCTGCAGCCAAAGCCAAGATCCCTAACTCTTTTCAGAAGGGAAATATAGCATTTTTAATATGTTTTGGATGTGCAGATGAAGAAGTAAGACAAAGACCTGAACCATGGTCTCTAAACTACCAAGGCTCCTGAGCTCAAGTAAACTTCCTGAATTACTTGCTTTGCTGGATCACACATTACCTTAAATCAGCACTGATATTTTCAGGACATAACTAGCCACAACAACAAATTAGAGTCAATCTCAATTTTCTTCTTATTATTTCACCAAAAGCAGAAAATTACTGGTCAGCACTTATTATGCAATTATAAAAAGGTTGCTTGTATCTTACTTCAATGGACAGAACCTGGTAGTCTGTCCTCAGTCCCGCTCAGATACGTTTGACTGAAACAGGTTCTGTGATCTCCATACACAAAATATGGGGATTTTTTCCTCTTTACAAGCAGAATGATAACCATGAACTGTCACAATGGGAGATGGGCATATAATTGCAAAGTTCCAATATTTTGGAATGCAAACTGTTAAGTTTATGTCTCCATTTGCTTTTGTCATTTTCTCAGCTGATAGGTACATAAAGAAAATGAAGAACCATCATTGTGATCTTCTAAGAATACCTTCAATTTTTAGACAGAATCCAAGGTCAGTTTTGGAAATAAAGGTGAGTCTGGATTTCACACTTAAATTTTGTTTAAAATTAGAATAATAAAAGTTAGAAAAGTAAAAGTGGCCCGATTGGCACCTAGAAAAATATCCATGGCACTCTGGCACCTACAGTACATGTGTTATGCTGGCGGCTCTCAATTTAGAGAACATTTGTAATCTGGCTATCAGAATAGACTGGCCAGCTTCTTTTTGCATGCTGTGTTTCATTGTCAGTGAATATTTAATCTATTTCCACCTTCTTACTGTCTCCTAGCAGACTAGCTGAGAAAGAACAAAAGGCTAGCTTCAATTTTCTTGCTTGCTTTTGCTGGAATTCAAAAACAGATCTTCCGTTGTGTAAAGGCAAAGCACCATGTGGCTCTATATTGAACAGGAAAGCCTATTTCTTCTACAGCAGGTGGAACAAGAAATGCCAGACAAAAACTCATGTTCTGCCAAATGTCTGGGTGAGGGAAAAAGCATCTGAATACACCAGCACTGATACAAAAATTCCATACAATTGCAGACTAGCTTCCCTTCTGATAAAATTCTGAACTGAACACTTTCCTTTAATTGCACACCTTTGCTTTTGGACTTCTCCAGAGAGGTTTGATAGCATCTTCTAATACTTCTTGGATACCGAAGGCCAAATTTTCCAGCAAAATTTGAAAACAGGCTCACTCTATCTTCAGGCATTTTGCTTGGCTCAAGAAGAGAGTGGGAAAAGGACTTTGTAAGTGTTTTAGTTAAAGTTTGCCAGTGGAGGCCTTTAACAATCAGAAGAGATGTGGGAATAAGGCAAGCATTTTAGTGGAATGTGATCCAACTGCCCTGTGCAACTGAAAGAGGTTTGTGTAAAATGGAATAAATAAATCAGAAAACTCTTCACCTACCAGTGTTTTCCCTTGGCCCTCAGGGAGCAGCTACTTCTTCTCATGGTTCTTCTGGTTCACAGCAACTTTCACACAAGCAACATGGTGCCTCTCTCTCTCTCTCTCTCTCTCTCTCTCTCTCTCTCTCTCTCTCTCTCTCTGTTGTTATTTTTAAAAATAGTTTCTAGATATAATGGCAAAGGAGCTTTTTTGATGGTTCTCACTAAAGACTGGATCTTGGCTTTTACACCAGTCAGATAACAAGAGTTTGTGATGGATATGTCTTTATAACATAACAAGCCCCAGCTACTCCACTTCTGACTTCATGTCTTGTTCAGCTGGAACTGTCTACTTACGAAAACACTGCGGGATTTCTCCACTCCATGATCCATTTCCTTCACAGGTCAAAACAGCAGTTAGGGAGAGCTGGAAGCCTTCCAGACAGGTATAACTGATACTTGAGCCCCAACTGAAATCTGAGCCCATGACCCTTCCATTGGAAACAATTTGTGGAGATTTGCAGATGATAGCTAGGGAGAAAAAGTCACACTGAACTCAACAAGAGACCCAAAAGGTTAGAATTCATGTTCCAGGGTTTCTATTATTATCATGTGAGTGTGCTCTACATATTGAAGGAAAATGTGGTTATTGGTACAAAGCTTCTTCTTCAAAGGGCTAGAATTCACAGATGTTACCCTGTTCTTTCTATTTGGGCAAATAAAATGAAATACAGATGGTAATTAAATAAGACCACGGAATACAAGTAAGTGGCCTTATTTAATTATTATTTAATTGCTACAGATGGCATATTGGCCATCTGTAGCACCTAGGCAAAAAGTAAGGGAAAATTTAAACATGCTTGTACAGCGAATCAGAAATCCTGGCATGAAGGACATTAACACTATGCACATCACTAGACAGGATGATCTTATAGACTCTTTAGAAACCATGTGCTTCCATGTGCAACCAAGACTAATTTATATATGGCTTCTGAATCCACCTCTAATCCAAATTCTTCACCTCTAATTCTTCAAAAAGTCTCAGATTATTTCTGAAATCAGTCCTTTCTGGCTTTCCACTGACCACAGGGATTCAAAATAATGTGAGCCATGAACAGAAATGGGCCTAAAAGGTTTCTTTAGGATTATTTTTTTAAAAAATTGTGGTTAAAGAAATTGGTGGACAGTTTTTACCAGGGGAAAAATTTTTCAAGGGGAAGAAAAATTTCTACAACAATTTCTTAAAAACCAAAAACTCTCACATCCTTCCAGCAGTAATATAATGGATTAATTCTCTTGAGATCTTGGACAGTAGCAGGGAAGGCTATACTGGAGCAATTATACAGCAATGAAAGACAGAATACACATATAACAGCCCTTCTTTGATCACCTAGTACAGGTATGAATATCCTGCCTATGAGACATTCTCCAGGCTGTTCTTTCTAAGACACAGGTGTCAAATTTGCCGCATCATGTTGCCATCACCTGACATTTTGTGACATTTTCCCCTTTATGGAGCTGGGATGGGCGTGGCCTCCATGTGACATATCTGGCCTGTGGGCCACCAGTTTGACACCTCTAATTAGCCTAGGGCTAATTCTTTTTAAACAAATTGGAGAAGTGAGAGATTGAGGGAAAAAAAGAATTTCTCTATCTGGCTTTTGTGGCTTTTATCCTTTCTATCTGGAGACTACCTGGTGGGGAAATGTTCCTCTATACCAGGGGTGGACAGTTATGGCCTCTTTATGACCTCTAGACTTCAGCTCCCAGAATCCCCAAACTAGCAATGTAGGTTCAGGAATTCTGGGAGGTTGTAAAGGTTGTAAATAGTTGCCACCCCTGCTCTTCTCAACCTTGGTGGCTTGATGATGTGTGGACTTCAACTCCCAGAATTCCCCAACCACACTTCTTCAAATCACCAAGGTTGAGAAAAACAGATGTAAACTATAGGGAAATCCCACATGTGCTCTAATGTTGTGATTAAATTGGCCTTACCTTTGCAGACAGGTTTTGTCCCATTCCAGGTCCGGTCCTTAGTGCAAGTTAAAGTAGAAGCTCTTTCTGACTCCATCATGTAACCTGGCATGCACTGAAATGTGACAGTCTTATTATAGGTGAAGTCATTGCCCATTCGAATGCCATTGGCTGGTACTCCAGGGTCCCCACAGTTTATCACTTGGAAAAAGAGGAAAAGTAGATCAACTGCAGATCTCAACGGCAAGGTTGATGTTAATAATGAAAACAACAGTATTATTTTGAAAGCAAATTCTTACAACAGTCCTCAAATTCAAGATATTCTCCCATGGTGAAGCTGGGAGTAACTAGTTATCTAATTCCTAAATAGTGTGATGGATAGGTCCCTACCTTTCCTAATGGAAATTTTGCAAGTCTATTGACTACTTGCAAAATTGGGGGAAGGGCTTCGTGATTTCAATTGTGATTTACAGGATTAAAAAACACAGAAATTCCCTCATACTTCTGGTCTATGAGTACTATTATCTCCCCTCTTCCCTGAAAAAAAATCAATTCTGGTTAAAAGGGGAAAATAGATTATCTTGTTAATGATAGACCCATTAGCCCTCTTAACACAGTCAGCAAACTCAATGCAGGACATCTACAATGGAAATTTTAGGACTGGCTGGAACAAGAGAACCTGCTGACAAAAGAGTAGGCTGGCTGATCCATTATTGATCAGTGTCTCACATTTGAGCATCACATTGGAAAAATACTTCTCCTGCAACACAACTTCTCATTATGTTGCTTTTAGAGATTTCAAAGCAGCATTTGGTGCTCTCTCCTAAGTTAAACTATGGGAGAAGTTAGAAGTTTCCTTGATCAACCAGTGTTGACTTTATCTAATATCTATGCTGCATAAAGTCATGTTATTCAAAGAAAGTTGTAGTCACTAAGACCATCTTACCCAATGTTATTGAAACCAAGAAAAGTGTTAAGCAAAGCTGCATATTCATCCCATTTTACATTAATTTCATAATGGGACATCTCCACAATGTGAACTCTCTCTCCTTGAAGAGATATTTCTGTGCAGATGATCCAGGAATATATTCAGTAATGTTTGTTGGTCTTGAAAATCACCTAGCATATTACTGCAAGGAATACCAACTAGAACACAATTATCAGAAAGCTAACCTCATAGGATATGCCAAACACCTCAATAACTTTTTTGTGGAACATATATAGCCACAAGAATAAAATAATTGAGGATTATTCATAATTCTACTGTCAGTTGGAAGCTCCATGGGAACTACGTTGCTGAAAATGCACAGAAGAATTAATCTGCCATCATTAAATATTTTAAGGCAAGAAATGGTTATTATACACCTATAGTTCTCAAATTATTTGATTCCAAGCCATTAGCATAGCTTTTCTATTATGTCCAACTGGGTCCCTTTTCCAGTTTCACACCACTAGAATGTGTACAATCTAAACTTCAAAGAAATGTCCTTCAAGTGTTTTTACTGACGTTTGTGCCTTGAGATAGAGATGGAGGCTAGAGTGTGGTTGGGCATGCCCAACTATTGGCTCAAACTACCTTTCTTTACTCCTTGTCCTTGTCCCACTAACCATGAACAAAGACTTCCAATTTGTCTGGAAACAAGGTAAGGGCAATTAAAATCTTATATTTGGTCCTCTCACCAGATGTTCTACCCAGCATGGGTTATGATGGGCAAGAGCATTTCTTAAAATAGTGTACAACAGATAGTGAATGCCATTCTGACCTAACCAAAGTCCAAATATTATTAACAGTGAATCCATTTAAGACATTTTGTCTTATTCATGGCATTCTTAACCAAGCTGGAGATTCTTAAGCACTGAAAGCTTTTGCTCTGGCATGATACCAGGATTTTCCTTCACTGTACTTGGAAGTTGACAAAGGAAGGCTCCCTACTTGGGGAGGCAATGGCCTTGTGAGTCTGGATGCAATAGAACATGTGTTCTGCCTTAAGAAATGATCTTTGATTATTTAGAGTCCCATGCTCATAGGGAAGTGTTTCTCCAATGTATCTCCTTGCCAACCCTTGCCCCAACATTACCTTTTTCTCAATAACCTCTTCATGAGAATTTACAGAATACAATCGGCACTAAAATTGCTCAGAGGTGGTCTCTTCAGAACAGTGACTCATACAGAAACTGCAGGATGGAGAACTCAGCTCCTTGAAGGATGGGCAAACTTATCATTTCTATATGAAAAATACCATTTCTGAAGAATTTGGGATATGCCAATCCAGGGATGCTCCTTATTTATTTAATCTTTATTTTTCACAACTGAGAACAAGCTTAAGGCAGCAATTTAAAAGTCCTAAGTAGCAATAACAGGATAAAGGTATAGATGTAACAAATAACAGAGGGAAAAAAAGAACTCAGTGATTTTGAAGCAAAGTATAAATAAATAAATAAACAAATATGAATACTAAATGAAGAATAAACTAAAATTAAACAGCAAGGTAGCATTTCAGCATTCCCTATTATCATGACCTGCAGTTCTTATAACTCATAGCTGTTGGTCCAAATACATCTAGAAAGCATCAAGTTGTAGAAATGAGCTTCATCATTGCTAACATCTTTCTTTGACCAACTCACCTGTGCATTCTGGAGTAGTTCCGGTCCAGGTTCCATTGACTGTACAATGCCTGCTGAGCACACCTGTGGAATAATAGCCATCGCGACACTTGTATATGATGGAGCTGGAGAACACCAGGCCGTCATTGAATAATACCCTTGAATTGCTGGGTGTACCAGGGTTCCCACATGATATCACTGCAACCAATGAATAATGAAAGAGGAGTCAAAGGAGTGCAACAATATCCTTGGCTATGAAGTATTTGCATTAATGTGCAGATATCAATGCAGAGTTAGAGAAATCTGATGGGTGGATCTGTACTCTCCATTGGGACTTTCAGCAGTTAGCCTTGATGTGGGGCAGACAAAGATCACATCCCTGATTCTACTTCCTTAAAACTAAAGGCTGAAGATAGAACCCCCAAGTGCAAAGCAAGATCTCTGCACTGTGTAAGGCATGTAAGGCATCCAGAAAGTATCCATAATATCAATCACTCCGAGACATCTCTCTCCAAGGTTGAATTTATTAGAAACAGATCTGGCATGTCAATGGCAATTTCCCAAGTTAAATTATTAGCCTTATGCAGAATCCACCTTCTCTCCTCCCACTTCTTCACTTCATAAATCACGAGCACCGATTAACTACCACTGGAATTACTTAATATGACATACAGAATAACCTTGAACTTTTCAACTCCTCCAACTCTCTGAAAAAAAGGTGGCAGCTGAATTTTAAAACTGACACACTGGGTCATAGTGGTAAACCCTGTTGAGCTGCTTGTCCATACATCCTTGAGCTGATAAAAAATTATATGAGCATGTCATTAACGAACACCATTGCCAATCTTCTTCCTGTTGCAATGCCTTTGTTTCAAGTCACTGCAATCTTCTAACTTCTCTTCAAGGTAATGGGTTTATCACCCTTGGACACTGTAACAACAACTATATATAACAAACAATTATATGTATGTTGGGGAAGAACATGGCTTTAACTCTGGTACAGCTAAAAGTGGCTTAATTCTAACTCAGGTAAAGATATTACATGAAAAAAAGCTTGCTAGGGCAGTTAAAAGCAAGTGGAGAAAGGCCTCGTTTCTTCATAGAACAAGTCTGGAAGTCCCATACAGGTAGTGTTCAACTTACAACCACAATTTCTGTTGTTAAGTGAGACATTTGTTAAGTGAGTTTTGACCCATTTTACAACCTTCCTTGCCACAGTTGTTAAGTGAATCATTGCAGTTGTTAAGTTAGTAACCCAATTGTTAAGTGATTCCGGCTTTTCCATTGACTTTGCTTGTCAAAAGACTGCAAAAAGTGATCACATGACAAAGGAGATTACAAAAGTTGCAATTATGAAAAATGGTCATGGGTCACTCTTTTCAGTGCCACTGCAACTTTGAATGGTCATTAAATGAATAGTTGTAAGTTGAGGACTACTTGTATTGGGTGAGAATTCTGGGTGTTGCTCTCATAGGAGGGTGCCAGGATGGAGAAGATTGAAAATGCTCTCTTGATTATGAGGGCTGGATGAATTTCTTGAGTTACAATCCTAAATATACATATTGAGATTTAAAAGACATCATTTGGAGTGTGATGGACATGTGAAGAGGACTGAGCTATGGGACATGTTTAACCATCTAACCATATGGTAGAATGAACATTTTAATGTGTCCTGGAAAATAAACAAACCAATTTCCACACTTATCTCCTATTGAATATTGCATTATGTGTTCTACAACGGTTTCTTCTTCCTTTGAGTATGCTATAAAACATTGTGAAATATTGTATAAAAATACAAGTTGGTATTTTGCATGAATGTGTTTTTATTCCATAAACTTAATACAGTTCTTTTAAGTTAGGCATCAGTATTAGATTCTCTGTCACAGTCAACAGAGTTTTTAGGGTGATCTCTTTCTATGAAGTCAGCATTTTCATCAACAGAAGAAAGGCAGATCATTCAAACAGCCACATTATACTGTTACCATGTGCAAATTTAAAAGTCTCCCCTAAAGGAAAAAAATGCACACCCTGTCCAGAACATGTGGCTTTTCAAACACCCTGGATTTTAAATGGGTAACACCATATAAAAGAAATTTATATCTATATAAATTTGCATAGATGAATTTGCCGTTATCTCCTCAATTAAATAGATGTACTAAAACAGCCGTTTCCCTTGGAGATTAAGATCCAACCTGTTATTCTGACACCTCTACTGAATTAATGGTCTGAGGGTCTCAGCAGCCTTTTCTTTGCCATTCAATCAATGGCTCAAGAGTCTTTCCTTTAAAAGATTACAATGTCTTTGCTGAAATCCAGCCTTGGAACAAGATGCAGTAGAATGCCTTTTCAAGTCCTTGTTTGTGAGTTGACAATTCCGCATGATTTTGAACAGCCACTCACAGTTTGCTTGGAAAACTAGAGAAATAGTGGGATGATGGAACGGATAAGGGCAACATTCAAAGAATGGATAAGGGATGGTCACCCAGAACTCATAATAGACTTGCTGAAACAGAATATGGGGCATTTAACAAACAAATAATTATCCTCTGGTCTTGCTATAGCCCTTTTGTGTCCCATTCAAGTGGTTTGGTTTTAAATAATAATAAAAAAAAATTTGTAGAATGCTTGGTGTTCTCTGCACTTGGTTGTTTGTTTGCACATGTTAGTAAGTAAGTGACATCATCAGTGCTAATGAGTGTTGGATTTGCTCACGCTCATCCCATATTGCAAACTTAGCATACTTATCCCTACTCTGTACACTGCACAGTCATCCCACCACTGACCAGCACTGATTATGTTATCTAGTTGGGTAATGAAATGTCTGCAAGAAAATAAACATGCTCAGAGAGTATCAAGGATCCCACAGTTGTAGGATTCTGAGCTACAAATATCATCTTCTACTGAAAATATCTTATTTACAAATGCAGTCAGAGGTAATGAAACATTATGGAAAGCTGGCCATGAAAAGAGAACTCTCACCCATCGCAAACTTATTTTTACAAACTCTCAGGTCATGTCTCCGCTCTTCATTCCAACTCTGTTTGGTGCCAAAAGGAGGATGGAAAAAAACTTTCCTCCGGTTTCTCTGTTGTGTTTGCTTGTTTTTGTTTTAATGCCAATTTTCATTTTAAATCTCACTGGAAATTAAAGCTAAACGAAGCCTGACTCTTCAGTCTGGTAAGGGGATCCTGGTTACAAGGCAGCTTATGTCGCATAAAATGGAAACGCTAACACAGAGGAGCTCTAATGAAATGCGATTAATTAGCTTGCTTCATTCCATACCATTTGTGGCCTTTGAAATATTGATTGGGGTTTTTGGGGAAAAAAATTTTCTCTGAATTTTTATGTTTATAGGACGGAGGAAAAAACAACCTTAAAATTAACAGTCCCTCTGGAGAATAAACGCTGATGTTTTTACTGCCAAATGAACCAGAGTGGGCTGAAGCATTTGCCTGCTACATCTCGGTCTCAGAGGCAGAGGTGAGCCACAGAAATGTGTGTACAGCTGGGGGAAAGAGTGTTCCTCAGAGTCCAGTTAAAGGTTATGCTTTGTATACAACAGTCCACAAATCTCTGAAGCAGAGAGCTTAAAATGTAACTATTCTAAGCCTGGGGATTGAAACCACAGCCTTTAAAAAGTCAATGGATTCTATGATCCTTGGAAAGTTCTCTGCAGCTTTTGGGGATGACTTTCTTCATATGGAGCCAATCCTGGTTCTGGCACTTCAACCACTGAAAACAGGCATTGATTAAACTGCAGGAGGGTGGGTTGATTGTAAACTCACACATTTCTTTCTAGGGTTCCAGGATTTAAAATAGGACACAGGCCGATTATTTACAGAACTGAGTTTCCCGAAGGACATATATCTGTCCTACCAGATCATACAGGGTGGACAGGCTGCTAGTTCTTTCCCTCAGATTGCCATCTTATGGGGTCTAGGAAGTGTGCCTTTTCCATGGCAACCCCTGCCCTATGGAATACCCCTTCCCTTGAGATTCAGCAGGCCTCTACTTTCCCAGCCATCCCAAAATAATTCAAGACAAGCACTGGGATACAGCGATGTGGAGGATTTAATGAGGGACAGCAGATGAAAGCTTAACTTTTGTGTTGGGTTTTTCAAAATGTTTATGGTTTTAATAAACACACAGTATGTATTATTTTGTTTTATTGTTGCTATTGTTTTATGTTGATTGGGAGCCATGCAGACTTTGATATAAGATTGGCTCTATAAATGTTTAAATAAAGTAAAATGCAACTAAACCTCTTAAGCAAGACACATTGGAGCAGAAACAACTTCTGAATTCTCACTGGCTTCCCCACTGAGTTGTCATGTAAAAAGCTGCAGGGAACATTGGAGATCTTCCTTCCCTTCCCTTCCCTTCCCTCTTGTCTCCTCCCCTCCTTTCCCCTAATTCAAATCTGTTTACAGCACTGGTCTAGAAAACCCAAGTATGCAGCATAATTGAAGTTTGAGACTCATTTAATTTTTGAATGGTATAATAGAAGGACAACATTTCAAAATGTAAGTGGATCCAGGACAAAACGAAAAAAAAAAACCTCAATTAAAATTCAGTTCACTTGATGTAATAATTTTCCCCATCTGCCACACTGACAGTTACAATTTGCTGCCAATTTTGGAGGAAGTCTGGAGGCTTCATGCAGTGTTTCAAGGAACAGCATGCAACTTTGAGACCTCAGGTTCTCCATCTTTGAGCATGCAAGGAGAAAATTGCCTCAGGAAACAAAAGCTGAGAAGTATGGTGATGTAGACTTTTGGGAGAAGAAAATTGTATGTATAGCAAGCCTCCTCTGAACCACCTTGAGATTGCCTTCTGCAGGAGAGAATATTATCTCATGACCAGGGATGGGCCAGTCAACTTCATGGCATAGAAAAGATATGTGACATCTCTTCTTCATCTCAAGCTGAAAACTATATTGGTTACTCTTGTAATAATTTCTTATATTTTCTTCCAAGAGCATCATGCCATAACTGAGCTTTAACATTCCAGCACCTTTGTTCCAAATCTTTTTTTCTCATCCCTTGGTCTTCGATACAAATCCTAGCGCCTGTCAAATACACTTCAGTTCTAAATGACTTCCCATCCCTAACACCAAACATTCCCCATACATGATGCTACATTTATAATCTTGTGATCAAAAAGTTTTGTCTGGGATCCATGTTCCTGGCTCCTTCTGAACTTCATAACATTATTTACTTTGAGATTGATATACATGACCCATCCCTTTTTCAGCAATAAAATGAAATAACAAATGAAGATATTTGAAGGACCTAGACAAAGGACCTATCGGGCATCAGGACAATAACAGGTTATGACATCTCTTCAGTAGGGATGAGATGCAAATATTTTTACTACTGGTTCTGTGGGCATGGCTAGGTGGGTGTGGCCATGTGACTGGACATGTGGCTTTTTTTTGCACCCTCTGCGCTCCATTTTTTTTTTTTTTTGCCTTCTGGGCCTCAGGGAGGCCTCTTAGATGAAGCAGTAACACAGCAGGGGGATCCTGGCAGAGCTGATTACCAGGAGGAGAAAGAAAAAAGAAATACCAGTTCAGCCAAACCGGTGCCTATTTTTTTAATACCGGTTTGCCCGAACTGGGCCGAACTGGTAGAAGACTGCCTTCTTCAGTCATTGGCTGCATCAGAATATATTCCTAGCAAATTTACAAAGCTTATCTTCTGATCACCATGACAACAGATTTCTCTGGTGAACATCCCTAGATAAAAGCATAGTAAGGGAAGCTTGGAAAGTCTAATGTGAGCCCTGGCTCTCAACTAGGCACAAGCTTGGAATCACAAAATATGATGGTCACTTAGACAACTATCAAAAGAGAGATTTTAGGTGATGTTGGTCATGATTCCTCGTGGCACCTCCAGAATGAAGATAGAGGACTCTAGGGATTAGTTGTTGGGTACAGGCATCTAATAATCCATATTAAGGAGAAGTATTTTTGTTAGCCACCAAATCAAGATATGAGACTCTAAGGCAGTGGTGTTTAAGATTTGTGGATTTCAACTCCCATAATTCTCCAGTCAGCAGGATTAAGATGAACAGGACCAAAAGACTGGAATTTTCCATTTCTTTTCTTTTTTAAAATTTTATTGTTTGAAGTATAATCTTTCAAAAGGAGAAATACTCCAACATCTTCTTTGGTGGCATCTTCTCATTTGGAAGATGTTTGAAGTTCTCATTCCTCAAATTGGATAAGAACTTGTATTTTTCCCCTCTGGTGCCAGTTTTTTTTTTTTTTTGCTGCAAAGTTTTAACAAGCACAATCTCAGAGGGTGCAAAAGAATTTCAAAGACGGAAATGTAGAAGCTGTATTCAACCATGCTCACTTTCATCTTTCAAGTTTATTTATGACTTTCTCAGAGGTTCAGGCTTACCAAAATGGTGGGGTAGATAGTTGCCTGAAGTGTATAGCAAAATTCTTCATTCAAGTACAAATATCTTAAGTCTCTGGAAAAATTTGCTGTGCTATACAGACTTGACGTTAGCAAACAATAGTAATTGCATGAATCCAGTCTGGTCAGTATAGCTTCTGAAAAGATTCTAAAACTTGCTTGAAAATACTAAGCCATACGTTATGGTAGTATATATGCTAGGTATACGTGGACATATGCCCCAAGCCCACCAACTCAGATCTAGGAACAGCTTTATGGCAAGAACAAATATGCTTGTGGGTACACAAGAACATAATTGAATTAAAAGATGGATGAAGGAACCATTGAGCAAGGAATAACATTAAAGAAGGATATGGCTGAAGGATCTTATACTACCTGGATGACTCTAAATAAGTTGAGAGTTGGAGTGCCTGAATGTAAAACAAATATGTTCATGTGTTACTACCAGAAACATGCTAACATGTACTGATAATGACTTATTTTTGGCCAATGACATAACCTTTATGACTTTATTCTAGAAATTTAAAGTTTGATCTAGACATGGAAGGAGGAGGAGGAGGACAATTAAGATAGCCTTCTGCCATTTTTTTACCCTTCAAAAAGAAGGTTTGTTAGCTTTATAATGCCAGGTTGTGAATTACACATATTATATTCAACACTTCTGGAAAGCCCAGGCTGATGAAGGTGAGGTGGTAAAGAGCTAGAAGTCTCTGAAAGAATTATAATCTCATTATATACTATTGTTACCATTAATTCACCATATATGGACCCATCTTCCAGCTTCTGTGCAAACAGCATAAATATTTACATTAAAGATAAAGAAGACAATGTTGTATGTTGTGGTATGGTTTTTAAATGTTGTAAATTCCCCAGAGTCGCTGCTGTGGGATGGCAGCCACATAAATCCAATCAATAAATAAACAAATGTGTGTAAAAATGGACATATATTGGTGAAAGGAGAAAAAAAGAACACAGAAAGCATAAAACACCCCAAATCATCTGACTTGCCCCATATAGGTCCTTGCAGGCTGATCAACTGACAAGGCTTACCTTCACATTCTGGCTGAGTGCCGCTCCATGATCCATTGGCTTGACACATTCTTTGCAGTGAACCCCGGAGAGTGTAACCCGGCTCACAGCTAAACCAGACTGTGCTGTTCACATTTAACTCGTTTTCACCATGCCGGATACCATGAGAAGGGATTCCTGGGTCACCACAAAGTCCCTGGATGCTTCCTGCCAAAGGAAAACAGAAGTTCTGTCATGGGAGCAAGCAGTGCTACCCTCATCTCCTGTCTTCTGCACATTGACTGAGAGTGCAGTTCACCATCAGCTTGGATGGAAAAATTGATAGAATACGAAAAGAATTGGAGTCAAGGAAACCAGCAAAATTCAATTTGGGAATTGAGAAGAAAGAAAATGGATTTCCAGATGTTAGAAGACTAGGGAAGAGCACAGCAATCACCCACATCAAGAAATAGGTTCCATCTGAGACCTGACAATAACCAAATAGCCTTTAAAAATAGAGGTGTTACATTTCTGGAGAGTGATTGCTCAGGCAGGCATCTGTATATTCTTTACTGTAACAAAATATAGGTAGTCCTCAATCTATGACCATTTGTTAGTGACCACTGGAAGTTATGACATTACTGAAAAGTGTAACTTATGAACTTGCACTTGTGACTGTTGCAGCATCCCAATAGTCACATGATCAAAATTTGGCTATGCAGCAACTGGCATGTATTAATGGCAGTGGCAGTATCCTGGGATCACCATTTGCAACTTTCTAAAAGGGGGAGGGGGCTTCTGACATGCAAAGGTTGTAAAATTGGATGTGGCTCATTTAATGATCACATCACTTAATGATTGCGGTTTCAGTCCCAACAGTGGTCATAAGTTGAGGAGTACTTGTAATGTGCACTGATAATGTGTGCGCTTTTCCTTGGTTCTGTGTGCTATGACGAGCACAAGTGGTGGACCATAGACATGCCTCTGAGTCATGTGACTGGGAGGGAGGAAGGCTTAGAATGGAGCAAATATCAGCACTGTGAGCTGCAACCCATAAGCTTCTCCCATAGGGAAAGAAATAATGAAAAAGGGGCCATTTGGGGAGAAATATGATTCTCTGCATCTAAAATAAAACACCCATCTTTTTTGTTATCTCACCATATCAAATTTCAACTTGTTCTGTTAAGGATTTTGAAAATTATCCCAGACACAAGAGATGGAATACACATCTAACTTTGTTCACGTATTTTCTCTCCAACATTCCATTGGGTTAGTAAGAAGATGTATATAAAATCATACGTTGCAATGTCCTACCTGTCAATGAATACTTCAGCTTCAATCATAATAATACAAGAGCACACAATAGATACAAACTCAAGGTTAACTGCACCAAACTTGACTGCAGAAAATACGATTTCAGCAACAGAGTGATCAATGTTTGGAATACTCTACCTGACTCTCTGATTTCTTCCCCAAACCCCAAAAACTTAGATTGTCTACTATTGACCTCACTCCCTTCCTAAGAGGACTGTAGGGGGCGTGCAAAAGCGCACCAACGTGCCTACCGTCCCTGTCCTATTGTATCTTTTTATTTTTCTTATAAGTATCTATCTCATGTATTCAAATCTATGTTTATTCTTATACCCGTATCTTGTAAGCGATTGACAAATCAAATAAATACTAAAATACAAAATACTAAAGATGAGAGACCTGAAGGTCCTTATATTTCTATAGTAAGAGGACAATTTCTCAGGAATTTTAGAACAGTTTTGTCTAGTAACACCAGGCCAGGAGACTGTGAATTCTACTCTCTCTTTAGCCATGACAGCCAGATGGTGACTTGGGGTCTAATCATCAGGAGATGATGAATCCTAGTTCCACCTTGATTATGAAAGCCAGCTGGGTGACTTTGAGCCAGTCCCTTTCTCTCAACCCAATTCACCTCACAGGGTTGTGGTGAGGAAAGTAGGAAGAAGGTGTGTTGGATAAGTTTACCACCTTGTAAAAATAATAAAGGCAGGACACAAATACATAAATAAATAAATTAGGAAACTAAGGATGCTCATTGTCCGTTTAATACATTTGCATGCCACCTCTGGTAACAAATCTAGGTAGCAATTTAAAAATATTAAGCACCAATAACCTTTATTTAAAAATGGGAATTAAAAGCAAGGATGTAGACATGTGGCAAAATACCAAAGCTACCCATTGTTTTTGGAGCAAAGCACGCAAGCAAACAAATAAAGAACAATCTAAAGAATAAAATAAAAAAAAGAGCAAGACAGCTGTTCCGTCCAGAAAGAAGCACTTGAGACCGGGTTCCAAACAACAACTATTTTATTTAACTTGCAAGGCAAAAGATACGGAAAATAGCCCAAGCCGCAGCAACCCTTTATATAGTGGCTTGCCTGTGGCTTGTGGCCAATGACACTCATTTAACTATTCCCACCATTCGGCGGCTTCCCGGATTGGTTCTTAATCAACCAATCCGTAAGTGGCCTTTTTGGCCAATCAGAACGAGGGGCTTGGAACCTACTAAGTTTCATACAGAACACCCCTCTCCCTTTAGTCAAGTCCAACGTGGGTGACATAGTCATGCAGGTAGGTGGGGCTTTTTCTAGTCCTAGTTGACCTGCGCGGCTCAGTCTCCGCGTGGTCTTCAAACGGTTCGGACGGGATCACTGTTTCTCTCGTCCTTCTCCATGGAACCTCCTGGAAGGGTGAGTCAGCCTTGCCGCTCCTGCCTGAGCTCTCAGGCCAGTTGAGATGGCTTCACTGCTCCCTCCTGGTTTGACCGGGTTGGTTGAGCTGGCCTGGCTGCCACCTTCCAGGGAGGCCTCGCTTCACTCTCCTGCTCCCGGACTTCTTTTTGGGGGTTCATCTAACCATGAGTGCTCTTTTTGTTTGGTTAGATTGTCTTTTTGCATTGTTTGTTGTCTTGTTATGGGAGGTTCGTCTCTCCCTTTTTTATTTATTTGTACTCCCCCCCCCCCGGTAGTTTTATAGTCAGTATTTATTTTTGATTCTGTGGTGTTTTTTCACTCAAGGTTGCGGGAACGAAGCTGGTCTATGTGCTGCTTCCATTCCCTACCATCGTCTAAAAGTAGTCGGTAGGACCGGGGGGCTGTGATTTGGGTGATGGTGGCTGGAAGCCACAATGGTTCCTTGGTGAGGTTTTTGGCATAGACCAGGTCGCCGATTTCAAATGTACGGTATTTGCTGGAGGAATGGGGGGGGGGTTTGTCCTAGGTGTAAGTGGGGTGCAATCTGTCCAGGTAGGAGCGTAGTTTCCTACCCATTAGAAGCTCTGTTGGGCTTTTATTGGTTTTGTTGCTAGGGGTGATATGCTGCAAGGTTAGTAGTCGGCTTAGTTTGTCCTGCACATCCCCCTTGTCCATTCTCTCTAGGCCCTCTTTAGTGTACCAAACCATGCGTTCAGCCCTGCTGTTCGCAGCCAGATGGGCCGGCGCAGTTAAGGCATGTCGGATACCCTAGACAGCCAGATATTGTTCGAATTGCAAGGATGTAAATTGGGGCCTATTATCAGAAACCAGTACATCAAGTAGCCCAAGTGTCGCAAATAGTTTGTCTAGCTGTTTCATTACAGCTTCGGTGGTTGTAGAAGCCATGAGGATGACTTCCAACCAGTTCGAGTATGCATCAACCACTATCAAAAAAGTGTTTCCCTTTTGTTGGCCCAGAGAAGTCAATATGTACTCTAGGCCATGGACCCTGGGGAGTTTCCCAGTCTCTTATTGGTGCCTGTGGGGGGGGTAGGCCTCAATTTTTGACAGTCATGGCATGTTGCAACCCAGCATTCAATGTCTTTGTCCAGCCCTGGCCACCAGATGTAACTTCTGGCCAGGGCTTTCATTTTGACTATGCCTGGGTGTCCCTCCTGCAACATTCCCAGAACGTCTTCCTGGAGACTGCTCGGAATCACCACCCTGTTACCCCATAAAATGCACTCCTTTTGTACAGACAGTTCTGTCCATCTGGTACAGAATGGTTTAAAAGTCTCAGTTTTGTTCTCCTCTGGCCAGCCTTTACCTACCCAGTTCAATATGCGCGCTGTCAAAGGGTCTTTGGTTGTGGCTCTTGCGACATCCGCTGCGGTTAGCGGCAGGTCCGGGCAGGTCCGGGCAGGTCTCAAGCTGCAATGTGGAGGTGGTTGGAGCAGGGTCGTCTTCTGTGATGGGCAGCAGTGAACAGCTCAGGGCATCAGCGTGTGTGATCGCTTTGCTGGGTCGGTGCAACAGCGTGTAGGAGTAGGCAGCGAGGAATTCAGACCACCTCATCATTCTAGGTGACAGAATGTTTGGGGTTGTCTCGTTGCCTGCTAGGATTCCAAGAAGGGGTTTGTGATCGGTTATGATAGAAAAAGTTCTACTGTAAAGGTATTCATAGAATCTTTTGACTCCGGCGATGATTGCGAGGGCTTCTCTATCAAGTTGACTGTTATTGCGTTCTGACTTGGAGAGTGTCTTGGTGTAAAAGGCGACCAGTGCCTCTCTGCCATCTGGTGGTGGCTCAGGATGGCGCCGACCCCAAAAGGCAAGGCATCACAGGTGACTGCCAAAGGCAGGGTATTGCTAAACTGGATGAGAACGGTATCTGACGTTAATAGGTCCTTGATACCTTGGAAGGCTTTCTGTTCCCGGTGTCCCCATGTCCAAGTGTTTTTTTAATCTAGCAGTCGATGTAGGGGTTCTGCTATTGTTGCCTTATGGGGCAGGAACACGTAAAAATTTATGAGGCCTAGGTACGCTTGAAAGTCGGTTTTGTTCCTGGGCCTGGGAGTGTCTTTTATAGCCTTCACTTTTTTTTCAGTGGGGTGAATGCCTAGTTCATCGATTAAATAGCCCCAAAACTCAACCCGGTTAGTGGCTAATTCACACTTTTCCTTTTTTACTTTGAGGCCTGATTTCCTAAATCTTGTTAAGACTTCTCTTAATCTGGTCTCTATCTGGTTGGCATTTTTTGCTGAGACCAGTACATCGTTGAAGTAGGGGACGACACCTTTGATTCCGTTTAGCAGGCGTTCCATGAAGCTTTGGAACATGCCTGGGGCAACGCTTACCCCGAATTGGAGGCGGTTACACTTGAATGCCCCTCTATGTGTTACGATAGTCTGCGCCTCTGCCGTAATGGGATCAATGGGTAGTTGATGATAGGCCTATGCGAGGTCGAGCTTTGGAAAAAGTTTTCCTCCCCCTAGCGAGTGCAGTAAATGTTGCACTACCGGCACTGGATATGCACTTTGTTGGAGTGCATGATTCAGGGTTGCCTTATAGTCTCCACAGATACACACTGACCCATCTCGCTTCACCAGTGTGACTATAGGGGTTTCCCACCTGGCATGGTCGATTGGTTCTAAAACCCATTGAGCTATTAATTTATTCAGTTGCTTGTCAATTTTTGGTTTTTACGCGAATGGGATGTGTCTGGCCTTTAAATGGATGGGGGCTATTTTCAGGTCTAGGCTAAATGAAATTGGGGTCCCCTTGTACTTTTCTAGAGTCCCGTTGAAAACATCTTGGAATTCTTGGAGCAGGCTCTCCTCCCAGTTGGTTGTAGTGATGCGGTTGATCCTGGTCATCCCAATTCCCAGGGGCGTGAACCATTCGATCCCTAACAGGCTAGGGCGTTCACGGCCGATGATGGTCAGAGATAAGATTTCAGCGTGGTTTTAAATTTGACTAGAAAATGTCCATGACCTACTACTGGAATTCGATATCCCTGATAGTCTTTTAGCACTAGTCTTTGTTTCTGTAGTTCTCTCTGTTTAATGTTCGGTATCAGGCGCCGGATGGTATTCCAGGATACCATAGGTAGGAACAACCCTGAGTCGACTTCCATCTTGTGCATGTGTGTGCTCCCCCTGAGCTCCCCTGCCTCCTGTGCATGCACATGCAACCACTCTGTGCTCCTCCCATGCTCCCCTACCCCATGCATGTCCGCGTGACCCCCCGTGCTCCCTCCACCACCCATGCATGAGTACACATCTCCTGCATGCACCCCTCTCCCCATGCATGTGTGACAGATACCTGACAATCAGCTGGCTGGTGAGAGAGATGCACGCACATGAAGTGGAACTAAGCTGGGGCGATGGCTCATATGCCAGCAGAGATGGCTCTGCATTCCACTTCCAGCACATGTGCAATAGGCTCACCATCATAGCCTTAGTGTGATGCCCTGCAGCTCTCATAACTCTTACCCTTTGGTCCCAGCACATATAGAAAGTATCAGTACATGGACATGAGCTTCTTCATTACTAACATCTTCCTTTGACCAACTCATCTGTACCTTTTGAGTTACTCCTGGGTCCAGATTCTGTTGACAGCCTATATTGAGCCCATCATTCAGACTGTGGAGACTTCTCCAACTCTGTTTCTGCACTTTTGTGTAAAATACAGCACTACAGAAATATGGTATCAGTGGTTCAAGCAACAAATCTTTTTTAAACAATCTCTTGAGTAACTCTTGGGACAATTCCAAGCAGATGTACACAGCAACCGCTAACCCTGTTTACATCTTTTTCCTTTGGTTTTGGCTTGCCAATTTTGGTCTTTTTCAAACTGGAAATTACAAGGTGCTTCAAGGCCACCTGTTAGCTTTGCAGAAACAGAGATGCCGGCTTTGTCGGGAACAGAGAAATGGTGCTCCAATGAGCCAGTAAGTCATTTCCTTTTCTGTCAAAAGGGAAGTGTGTGTGCAAGGAAGCCATTTTGAAGGAATGATTTGACAGCTGGAATGATGCCTGCTCCTTTACTCATGTGGTGACCATCTGTTCTTGCCTCTTTCCACCAATCACTTTTTTTTTTTAAACGCAGCTCTCCAAAACAAGTCTGTTGCATTGCTTGTGTGGGAGACTCAATGTTTTTTTTTAAATCTTTTTTGGACATGTATGGAATTGAGCTATACATCTTTTTTTATACAAAGCACCAGCAATGGTCCACATTTCTTTTCCCTCCAAACCAACTTTACAAATCATTTTTCTGATTGGATATCTAGTGAGAACATTTTTTAAAAATTATTCTTTATGAAAAGGTTTTCTCATAAAAAGAGGGAGTACACTTTCAAGTTATTAATGGGTAAGTGCTGGCATCAAAAAGTGGTGCAAGATTAACTAGATCTCAATCCTGCTGTGAACCTCTCCACAGCCTACATCACATGCAGACTTATTTACTAATTTAACAGAAGAAAACCTTTCAATTTCAAGATCCTTAATTGCAGTCCAAAGTGAACTGAGTATCTGGCAAATTTACTGTTTTGTTGATGGTGCATGTCATGAAACTACAAAAGCTAATTTTGCTCTCCAAAGAATTCATGCAAGAGACAAGAGATGGGATAGATCAGGGAAGGGTCATCTCAGGGCAGAGAACACACAGAATCAAAATTGGGATTCTTTTATGCTTTTAGGTATACCTATTTCTGAGTTTAGATATCTTTTGAAGGTATTCAACACAGCATAGTCTCCATAGCAGTTGCATGGCATAACTACGAAGAGACATCAGTTTTGAGGAGAGGAGGACTACTCTCTGAGATAAAACATCACTGAATATTAAATATGAAGAGAAGGTAAAAATGTGTGATGCCTATTCTCTACAGGCACTGCCTATATTTCCCCTCCAAGCAGCATCAGGAAAAAAGATAACCTTTTTACCAGATTCTAATCTAGCCTCTCCTGAAAATATTATGAAACCTAGTCACATTATTTCAAGAGCTTTAAGACCTTTAAAACTGTGCCATGCATCAAATATGAGAAGCTACAAAGCCCTGCTGGACCAGACTTAGGAAACTTCCTTGTTCCCTTGTTGTTTGATTCACATATTGGGAATATTCACATGGTAGTCACAATAACTTTTGAAGAAGAAATGTTCTTCTACACTTGTCTTCTCCAATTTTCAAACCCAGCTGTTAACATGGCTTTTCTGATTGAGGGTTAATAGAAGTGATGTTATGTCTGACCCATCAGAAAAGCTTAAAATGATGGAGATTCTCCTTTTAAAAAATGTAACAGTCATTATCCAGAAATTTCTACTATAAACTCTTTTCTCCTAAGCCCTGTAGTGTGCTTCACATATATTGAAAATATGTGCCCTTTATGTGTTTCATAATCCTATAGTGAAATAAGTTGTAAGACTGCCTGGCAGGAACTTTTAATTAATTAAAATATGGACTTCAGTTGTTTGTTTTCTCTTGAATGTGTCACTGGAAAGTTGAGATTTATAACTGTATCTGGTATGAAATCTAACAGAGATCAGGAAAAGACATAAGATACTGAAGGTGTTCCCAGAAGTTATCATAAGTGGACCTAAGCCTAATCCAAAGCAAACTTTCCTTGGAATCCAGATTGTTTTAATGCAAACATATTGAGTGATGCTACTTAAAGAGATGAGAATAAATCAACCCATACGCCCTCATCTTGGTAACCACCTCTTTTGCTGTTAAGTTTTCTTACCTGAGCAATGAGGTAGAGAGCCACTCCAACGCCCATCAAGCTGACATGTGCGGGTGGAATTACCAATCAAATTTCTGCCTTCTTGGCATTTGTAGCGCACCACTGCCCCTACGGTATGGACATCACCCAAGATCTGGGCATAAGGTGGGGATCCAGGATGGCCACAGGAGACCACTGAAACAAAAAAGCACTAAGTTTTCAATTCAACCTGAACTAAAGTTGTATTACTTTCATCCATCCATCTCTCTCTCCCTTTCTCTCCATCCACTTTCTTTATTGCCTCAAGTGTATTGCTTGTGGTCTTTTTGATGTGTCAAAGGCCACATTTTAATAAGAGGGAAGTGGGATGCACGTCAAAGAAGCAGGTGAGATAGAAATGCAATTTAATTTCATGCTACTAATTAATTAAACCAATTATTCCTTTTTAATTTTTTAGTATTATACTTTGAAGACAATTTGCAAAGTTTCGGGTGTATGTATGTATGTTTTAATGGAGGATACAGACAGAGATCCCTACTTTATCATTTTAGTATATTCAAGAGGAAAAAAAGAACACTTGTAACAGCAAAAGCCATTTGGAAACAGAGCCAAGAATTCTTTCCTTGCCCAACAGGATCCTTCCAATTTACTTTAATTTGTTTCAAACTGCAACAAATCTGTGCAATTTCCATACAAGAGATTTCACACTGGAACCATATGAGTGCTGAATTTATTTATACACACAGATGGAGCTGTGCTAGTTGCATTCCTGGTATTTGAGCATCTTGTGGATCAAAAGTATATTTTGGTGGGTCTTGCGAACAAGTGATTTAATCCACACGTTGCACCAAGTCATGCTTTGTTTAACCACAGTTAGAGTTAGTGGGCAAGCTATAATGTCCATATTTTAAAAAAAGATGATATAGAAGACATGGGGACAAAGTTTTATGGTCAGAAGGTAGATCTGAATGAAGAGTGAGAGCTGCAGTTGACAGTACAGAATGAATACTGACCATTTCATACATGTGACCAGGATTTGGCAGGCTGATTCTTTAGGTTTGCAGATAAAACTTGTTCTCTTCTAGCAAGAAGGCCAATGATTAATAACAGGGAAATTTATTAGGGTTGCATGCTACTTTGGGTTTGATTCCAAAAAAATGCTTTAGAATGCATGGGAGTGTGATCTGTCTGTAATTCTTTTAATCTGCTACATCAGGCATGTCCAACCTTGGCAACTTTAAGACTTATGGACTTCAACCCCCAGAATTCCCCAGCCAATTCTGGGAGTTGAAGTCCACAGATCTTGAGGTCACAATCCTGTGCCATAGATTAGTTGGCTACCCTCCACAACTGCCCTGTGAACCTGCTTGAAGAGGCAACTGCTTTGAAGAGTAGCAAGCAGCCTTCATGTTTATAAGATTATCAAAAGCAATGCAGATCCCTTTTTTTTTTTTATAGTGAACAAATGATCAGATTCTCCCTGATGCCTATTGCTAGTGAACTGTTATGGGCAACATATCTGAGATGGTTCAGAAGTCTAAGTTACGTGAAAAGCAAGTATTTCTTCATTTGCTTCCTCAAAAGTATATGAACTGAGGTTTTTTGTTTTTTCTTATTTATTTATTTAGTTTGTCAATTGCTTACAAGTTAATAAGTATAAGTAAAAACATAGTTATGAATACATGGATACATATAAGAAATTTTTTTAAAAAATAATCAAATCTTAATCTTCATGATGCTTAAAAAATCTGAGCAGGAAGTGTGAAATATATATTTAGTAAGAAAAGAAAGGCCTGCTATACATGAAAAGCATTTGCAAAACAATATGCTTTTTGTGTTTTAATATTCTATGAATGAGCTCCAAGTTAAGTCTGTGAGAAGACTGTGAAAGAGATGGTCTGAAAAGAAACACCTAGGAACTCAAATTTAAGCACAGATACCCCAAAAATTTCATGTAAACTGAGAACTTGCAACAATGACAGCACTTCTAAAGATTAACAGTCTCCTACATGCCACATTTCTCTAAAAATGAATTCACTCATAGTAGCAGATACTTTTAACTAGAAATACCCAAAATGGAGAAATAACTTCTATTGTATTCCTCTTCACAGTGATATTGTCACACATGAAATGCCTTTAACAATATGCAATTGTCAGCCACTTCCATTCATCCTTTTTTCCCAAGCCAATTAGAAGAAATGGGAATTGCCTGTTCACTGCTCTTCTTGAATAATATGGGGCCAACTGCTGAAACTGTCTTGTGGGCTATAAACAGAATCCTATTATGAAGTTGTGACCTCAAGCAATGGGTGTGTTCAGTTTTATACCATCAAAAATGAGGAATTGAAACAAAGAATACTATGTATAGAATCATTCTGGAAGACCACAACTCATTTCTAAACTGTACCATGGCAGCTTGAAAGAGAAGTGGGTTTTAGCATTGTTGCAATGATGACAAAGCAGCCAAGAGATCCCCATCAATATCTTTCATTTCATAACATTAGGAGAAGCACAATGTCAGATCCATGTATCTGTCATTTCTTCAGTGGAAGAAGAAAAAAAAAAAAAAGGGAGGGGGGAGGCTGATAAAGAAATCCTTTCTTGATGTAACCTGAATATATTTAATCTTATATCAAATTTGTATAACCCAAACATGATACAATGGAGGGAGAAAAGCCAAATGGCCAGAACTATCATCTCTGAGAGGCACAACCAGGAGATGAGAAGATCATAAAAATTCCACAGTGAGATGTGTCCTGGGAATCTCTGGAAAAGTTTGTTCTAAAAAGGGGGTGGGGGAAAATTAGGCATGCCCTGGGAAACTGTGAAAAAGATCATTCCTTACAAAAGGGGTAGGGAGGAATTAACATACTGGCTTTTGTTTCACTAAATACACATCGAGACAAGGGGAGGGGTTCTAAACTCCCTTACGTATCCCTGTATGCCTGAGAGACCTCAGACACTGCTTTGAACTCCTAGATGCATTGTCTCATCTCAACAAAGGATTCCTTTTTGATACATTTTGATACGTTTTCAGAAGTTCATTCTAGTTGAGTGAATGGGAAAAGTTCTGTAGCCTGACACACCCTGTGCAAAATTTAACTGCAAAGTCTAGTAATAAAAGACTTAGGCCATTCTCATGCATCTGGAAGATCATGAAAATAATGCTAGAACAGAAGCTTCTTTCATAATGGGGAAAAATGAGAAAATGGAAGGCAGACTTTGACATGGCACATGATTTAAATGAGTGAGAAGTTTGTTCTTGAAGAGAGAACTGGTCTCTCCACAAGGAAATTGTCAGGAATATGAGTATTAGTGGGATAGCATATTCTCCCTCTGTGTCCTCAACAGTTTGATCAGTTCTAACAGGTTGAAATTATGGCTTGTTGAAAATGGTGTTTCTTCATGATAAGGTATCCATCCCTGAATGCAGGGGATTGCTGCCTAGAGAATTCTGGGAATTGAAATCCACACATCCTAAAGTTGCCAAGGTTGAGAAAGAAGCATTGTTTTAGAGCGGTGTTCCTTAACCTTTGCAAAGTGTGGATTTCAATTTCCAGAATTCCCCTGCTAGCCTCTGGAAGCTGAAATGCACACAACCTAAACTTGGTGAGGTTGAGAAATACTGCTTTAGAGCAAAGACCCAACCAATGAGAGGTGCTAGAGAACATTGGCTATTCTTGAAAGAAGTTGAGTGGGATTGGATCTGGTTGGCTGGGGAACTTTGGGAGTTGAAGTCCATAATCTTAAACGTTGCCAAAATTGAGAAGCACTGCCCTAATTTAATAATTGCACTAATTTGCTTAACATTCATGGCCAAAAAAATGTTATAAAGTCGGGCATGTCTCATTTAACAACTGTCTTGCTTAGCAATGGAAATTCTGGTCCCAGCTGTGGTTGTACGTAGATGACTAACTATACTTCCTTGTTCTCCTGGAACTCTTCATCTGGGACAAGACAAAGCTTCCTACTTTGTTCCAAGCACTTATTTTTTGCTGTATTTCCTTTCTAAAACTACTTTCCATTGATTTTCTCTCATACCACTCAACAGAAACTTCCAAACACACTTCCATATATTGTATAAGATCTATGTTTGGACAAAAGGTGGCGCAGGGGTCTAAGTCAGGAATAAGTAAAAAAAGTGATGATGGAAGTCTCCACCACATAAATAGAGTTCTCCCCCCCCCCTTTTTTTTACACGTCCCCCTTATGATGTATGAAAAAGAAGGCCAGGTCTTTGATTATAGACTTCCTGTGGTGGGATCTAAATTGTTTTCATGGTCTTTTTGTTTGCAGATCTGTTGAGCTCTCTAATCCTTTTTGATGCAGTATTCCTTCCATGGGGGAATATTGGAAAGAGAAAGTATAAGTGGACCTCACCAGTACTTTCAGATCTTTTGAACTCTGCTGACTGGTGGGTTATTTACTGATTCCAAATGCTCAAAAAGCCATGTCTGTCTGTCAAAATGCCACAATTTGGTTAACAATGAAGTCCAGGAGATTCCTTAGATCTCAGATAGTTGGCATTCAATAACTCAGTCACCTCTGATTCTTTGGGCATCAATGCCAGCATTTTAGCAGGACTGTCTGCCAATAACAGCTCCTTTGTGTCTTGTAAGATCATGGATGTGTCATCAGTGATATTGTCAACCTGTCTCCTCCTGTCATTTTTTATTATTATCTTCTATTTTTCCAAGCTTAGTGTTCCTGCACGCTGCAAAGCACTTCTTTCAAACACATTGCACAAGACTATATTTAGCAAACTGAAATATTCCAATTAAACCCTTGTTTTTCTCAAAATGTCCTGCTTTTTTATGTCCACACTGAAGTGATGTCCACTTGAGATAAATTCTTAGGACAGTGTCAGTGCCTAAGATGGCAACTATTTAAGCTTACTTGCACAACAGTTTTGTTACCCTAATTACAGCAAAATGGGCTTCATGTATCAATTTTCCATGGTGGCAAGATGAAATGCCAACAAGACAGGAAAACAGATTGTGTCGAAGAAATTAAATTAAAAAGACATTTGCTCTTTTAATTGCTTTAAGAGAAGGAAAGAGAGGTGGAGCACTTAAACTAAACTACCTTGTATTTTAAATGTGAAAATCTGGACCTTCCACATCTTCATAAATATGAGGCTGTTGTCTTCCCTTGAGCTGTAACATTTCCCTGGAAGTCATTAGTCATATTAATTAGCAGACTGATGGTGTGACCAATATCTACCCTTGGAGAAACTCTTCTATTTAGGCTGATATTCTGTCTTGAATTATTCCCTAAACCTCCTAAGGATGCTTGAAGAATTCAGTCTTTGCTAATTGTGTTAAGGGCTGACTTGAGACAGACCGTTTGATGAATATATACATTGGATTTTAGTTCCACAGATTTTTTTTTAAAAAATGTAAGTGCAGATGAATGTACACATTTAAAAGGGAAAGAATTTTGGATTAAAGACATTGGAAAGAGATAAAGATGAGAAATACAGAAAGGCATTTCACTTTAAATTCATTTTTTTTTGGGGGGGGGGTCATTAGCTGCAGGGGTTTGATGCATATACTGGCCCCATTTATGTAATTTTAGAGGTGGCATTCATCTCTGATCTTCTCTTCCTTGCTTTTCCTCAGAGGTATAACCATAGTTGATTTCTGTTTTAGCTGGCATAAGAAGGGGTTAGGGAGCTCTGGTCCCTCTTCTCCAAATACTGCATTCACTGCATCAGAATAATCTTGTGTGGCTTTCTTAGGGAATTCAAATATGTATATATGAGGTGTTTCCAAACTTTATATCCATGATCACCATCTAGTGAAGGAAGGGAGGATTGATAGATTGTGAATGAGTCATTCATTGAGATCAAGTGAGGTCTTAAAAATGGGTCCCCAGAGACGTTAAAAACATTTTCTGAACTCTTTAAAAGTTAAGCAAACTGGGAACTACCAAAATCTGGAATGTTGTTGAACTGTAAGTCTCAGAATTCCTCATCATTGGCCTGGTTTCTTGGGACTGGTTTCAACTTGGTTGGAAGTGGCCCAAATGGTATGCTTGCCCTCCAGGATGATGAGGTTCCCAACCACAAAGAGAGGAGATGGAATTAAGCCTAACAATAGAGAGAACAAGAGAACCAGAGGCCACTAATTGCCTATCTTCTCCTTTCTTTATTATCTCTAATGGCTAATGGCTCCTATTTCTCCCTCTCAGAGAGAATTCTAATTATGCTGATAGAGGCCAAGTGACAATCTAAAGCTATAATATGATGGAAGCAATCTCTCTCTCTCTCCTCCCTCTCCCCCTCCCTCCCTCCCTCCCCCCTTCCCTCTCTCACTCTTTCCCTTAAAATAAGGAAAAAAGATTCCTGCTAAAAAGGAGGAGTCAGGCAGGCTTTGGGCAGAAATAAGCAAACCAACAATAATGGGGAATACCAGAAAACCAAAATGACCATTTTGCGATGGTTTCTGATGAAAAGGCCTCTCTCTCTCTCTCTCTCTCTCTCTCTCTCTCTCTCTCTCCTTCTCTCTCCCTCTCTCTCTCTTCTTACATCTCCTTTCTTATTCTTACAATATTATGTGTGAGGTTTTTAAAATATGATTCTAAAGGGGATACTTTATTTTATTCATTTATTTTGAATGACCCCTGTTTTCCCTACAACCATGCAAAACTTATTATTTTAATCTTGAACCACTATTTTTCCATGGTAGGCTACCCCAGAGTTGAATATATCTATTCTGAATACAGTGGCTAGTTTGCATGATCCTCCAAACATCTGAACTACACACAAATTTGAAAAACTCAGAGTTCAATGGATCATGTGTTATCATGTTGAGAACAGAGAGATTTAATTAAAGTTGGTACAAAATTAAAAAAAAATTCCCTGGGAAGTTTATTATTTATTTATTTATTTGATTTGATTTATATTGCCGCCTATTCACCCATGGTGACTCGAGGCTGTTTACACAATGTAAAATCATATTAAAATAAAAAATATAAATAAAAACAATAAGAACTAACAAAAAGAATCAAATAAATTAGTAAAGTACAAAAGAACAAAATTTGGAAAAAAAAGAAAACAAACAAAAACCAATTCTCACACTCCCACCCCGATAACAGTGGGTCACACTAGCCATCTGATGGGTTCTCTCCCTTTCTGGGTTCCCCAGGCCTCCTGGCAAAACTAGGTTTTCAGTGCCTTTCAGAATAGTATTAACGAGGGGGCCATTCTAATCTCTGGAGCAATGATATTCCAGAGAGATTGAGCCACCACAGAAAAGGCCCTTCTTCTAGGTGCCACCAGGTGTATCTCCCTCAGGAGTGGGACCCACAGCAGTCCCTGTCTCCTCAGTCTAATGGGTTGGGTAGATGTCACTGGCAAGAGATCTTTCCTCAGATAACCCAGTCCCAAGCCATGAAGGGCTTTAAAGGTGACAACCAGCACCTTGAATTGCACTCAGAAGCAAATTGGCAATCAATGCAGCTCCTGCAGGAGAAACGATACATGTGCACACCGGGGTCTGCATGAAACCATGTGGGCCGCTGCATTTTGCATAACTGGAGCTTCCGGATGCTCTTCAAGGGCAGCCCCATGTAGAGCGCATCGTAAGAATCAAGACAGGAAGTGACCAGGGCATGAGTGACTGTGAATAGGGACCGCTAATCCAGGAAAGGACATAACTGGTGCACAACCTGCAGTTGCACAAAGGCTCTCCTGGCCATGACCACCGCCTGCTGTTTGAACAGGAGTTGTGAGTTCAGGAGAACCCCCAGATTACACACAGGGTCTGTAGTGCCACCCCATCCAAAACTAAAGGTGGTAATTCTCCCTGAACCAACGAACCTCAGACCCAGAGCCGCTCGGTCTTGCAAGGGTTTAGTTTCAACCTGTTGCTCTCCATCCAGCCCCTAACAGCCTCCAGGCATTGCAAGAGGGAGGGCACAGCAACACTTAACTCACCACGGGCCAAGACATACAGCTGAGTATCATCAGCATATTGGTGATACCTCAGTCCATGGTGACAGATGATCTCACCCAGCGGTTTCATATAAATGTTGAATAGGAGCAGAGAGAGTATCAAGCCCTGTGGAACCCCGTAAAACAGTGGGTGAGGGTTGGATCTCTTCCCTCCTATCAACACTGACTGAGAGCAGCTGCAGAGGAAGGAAGTGAACCAAGACAGCACAAGGCCTCCCACTCCCATCTCCCAAAGCCCTCCCAGGAGAATCCCATGGTCAATGGAATCAAAAGCTGCTGAGAGGTCAAGTAGAGCAAGGATGGATGCACTACCCCCATCCCGCTCCTGCCAGAGATCATCTAAAAGTACAACCAATGCTGTTTGTGTCCCAAACCCAGGCCTGAATCCTGACTGCTATGTGTTGTGATAATCCGCTTCATCCAGAAACTTCTGGAGCTGTTGTGCGACCACCTTCTCAACAACTTTTCCCCAAAAGGGAAGATTGGAGACAGGTCAGAAATTATCCAACTGGGTGGAGTCCAGCTATAGCTTCTTAAGAAGAGGGTGGACCCCAACTTCATTAAAAGTGCTGGGGCACCGTCCCCTCCTGTAGAGAAGCATTAATCACCACCAGAGTCCACCTGCCTGTCACCTCCTGGGAAGCTTTCACAAGCCAGGAAGGACATGAGTCTAAAATACAGGTGCTTGGGTGCATATTCCCTAGGATCCAATCCACTTCCTCAGGAGCAACAGGGTCAAACCATTCCCAGATAACGGCAAGAACCTGCCTCAGAAGCTTTCACCAGATCAGCAACCACACCGGCATTTAATTGGATGTGAATTGTACACCCCGATCTGAGATAATCTGTTGGGGAGCTCCATGAAAATCCACAAATTCCTCAGCATGCCCCTTCGTGGAATTAGTGTGGAGAAGTATTTACACTCTGCCTCATGAATCGCCACAAAGTAGGCCTTAGTAGCAGCTCTTACTCTTACACAGCTCTTACCTGTGTTTGATCGAGTTCTCCTGTCTTCCGCCAGCAGCACTCTAGACGTCTCCTCATGTGTTTCATCCCTCTCAGTTCCTCTGTATACCACAGGGCACAGAGAGGTCTATGGGTGAGGAGAGGTCACAAGGGTGCAATCCTATCCTGAGCATCAGTCACCTTCTTATTCCAAACTGATTAAGAGTTCAGCTGGACTGCATAATAAATCTGCAGTTATAACCCCCAGCTCCTTCTGGAACCTATCTGGGTCCATTACTTGATGGGGGCGTTACCACCTCCATAAATAATCTTGTGTTAAAGCAGTGGGTTAGAAAGCAGGAGACCTTGAATTCAGGTCCCACCTTAGCCATGAAAGCCATCTGGGTGACTTTGGGTCAGTCACTCTCTCTCAGCCCAACTGACTTCACCAGGTTGTTGTTGTGGAGAAAATAGGAGAGGAAGATGTGTTGGATATTTTTGCTACCTTTAGTTATTTGTAAAAATAATAAAGTTGAAATAAAAATAAATAGGTAATTTGGGTTTCCTCTTAAGACTCTGGAGGGCTGGCATAAACTGTGAAGTTTCTTTTCCCCTTGTTCATGGGGACAAGAAGATGGGCAGGGGGAAGCCATTACAAACTCAAAACAGCCTGTAAAGGATACATTCTCTTTTTGAACTTGATAGAAATCAAAGCAAAAGGAAAACAAGGAACTTACAATGACAGACAGGGAGTGGGCGGTCCCAAATGCCATCGCCCTGGCAGGTGAGCACATGGGTGCCCAGTAAATAATATCCATGGTTGCATTGATAAGAGACGGTTGTTCCAAAACTGTATCTATGAGGCCCATTTGGTTGCACTTGACGAACACAGTTTTCCAGATGTCCAGGATCAGTACAATTTACAACTGCAAGCAAATCATCGAAGATAAAAAGAATATTATCAGCAAAAAATGAAAAAGTGTTACAAAGAAGGAAAACAACCTCACTTTTTCCCTTCCAGTTTTGAAAATAACACGGGAGGAGAGTAGATCAAATCAGGGTGTATTTATGGGTGTAAGCAAAAATATAGTGGCTGCAAACTGAAGGCACAACTGAAGTGCCACCTCTTTTTCACATGTATAATCCATGCGACACATATCAAAAGGGGGTAGGGCTCTGATTATGTAGTTGTAGCAGCCATCCTGACTTTTTAAATCCTTCCCACCAATGCCACTGGATCAAATCCTAGTGTGAAAATATTTTACCGCTTGGTTCTCCTCTGTGATGGAATGTAGTCTGGATTTCTAGGAGGAAGAGGTTGCATCCCAGAGGAACTAAATATGATAAAGTTTATGCAGAAGGAAGTTTGTGCAGGAGAAAAAAAAATAAGACAGTTCCTCCCTAGAAGTTCTCAGAGTGGTGCAAGCAGTAGCTTTAATTTGACAAATTTCTGTCTAATGGTGAGGAATAATAAAGGAAACTACTTGGTAGGACCTCAGTATGTGTTTCTTGATTTTCAGAATTTAACATTCTGAAAAGGGAGAGGGAGAATGAGAGGGAAAAGAAAGGGTGAGAGGGAGGGAGGGAGAGGGAGAGGGGGGGGGCAGACAGACAGACAGACAGAGACAGAGTAATAAAGATTTTGCTAAAATGAATTACTCAAACCCAAAAAAATCTGGAAATCAAAATCCAGTTGAAATCTTTAAGCAAGAATACAATTGCCATTTGTCTAGTTGGCTGTTTGGTCCAGGGCCTTTAATTGCCCATTGTAACTACAACCGTATTTATGTATTGCTATCATGCATATACTCTGAAATTGTGAAATTCTTTTGGCCCTTTCAATTTATTTAATGCTGAAGTTTAAATATTTATTGTAATATGGTGCTCAGAATGAACTAGGTATTCTTGGCAAAAGATATGCCCCACTTGAGTGGGAGGTCCATCTCTTCCTTTGCTCTTCTGTTTTTTGCACATTTCCCTCCTGTTTTCATTTGTTCATAGAAAAAGTGCTATAAGGAGAAGGCTCTGTTTCTTTTCATGTAAAAGATAAAAATAAAGGAATCCCTGTGGATTTTAGTCAAATCATTACATAGGGGACAGTGTTCATCTCCGCTTCAATGCCATTGACCCAATGTTGTGCAAAGACATTTCCTTTTTTAAAAAAATATGTCCATTGGAAGTTTCAAAACAAAAAAAAGAATATATTTTTTTAAAAAATGAGAAACATGTTCTCACATTTTTGCAACATTTTCATAGCAGTGTACATTTCTTTCTTTTTTCTTTTTTTGAAAATTTAATTTGGGTTTTCACAAAAAACAAAATACAAATAAAACATCTTTTTTGAAAATAGCATGGTTCCAGGTTATCACTTTTTCATACAGACACAAAATTCAATTTCATCTCATTTTTATATTCTATTCCATATCTTATTACCATTTTATATTTTCTACATAGTTTTTCCCCTCTTTTAATTTTCTCAATTTTGTTTTGATTATCTCATTTCAATTCAAATCATTATATTTATACTTTTTTCTGTCCTGTTTCAATTTCATATTATCTTTTCTTATTAAACAAATTATTCCCTGTAGTTACCAATTAGAGTATGACACCTTTCTGTCCTTTAATTTTGTCCATTCAAACTCTTATTTAAACTTCAATGTATAGCTTTGAGATTATAGCATTCAATATAATATATAACTTCCAATCGGATTCTGCTTGGTACATTCTTAAAATAAACACTATATTCTAAAAAAGAAAAAAATATATACATATGTAAATAAAACACAAATTCAATTCCAATTCAATTCTATCATTAATATGCATTAAAATCTTAACATCTTTAACATTTCTTTTCAATTGAATATTATACTTCTTTGGGAACACTTATAAACTTTCCATGATTATTTTTTTTCCCCCCATATTTCTTACTTACTTATATTTTTTATAAATTACTAATAATTAAAAAATGTTCCCTTTTAATTCTCTCAATCATTTTAATTCATTTATTTATTAACAAACATTCCACTACATCACAATAAATATTTTATCCATCATCATATTTTCTAAAATTATTTCTATTATAATATAACAGTGCTATCTTATGTACCATTACAGAATCCCTTTTACAATTAAATTTTCACCTATTATCTCTAAACAAGCTTATGGTTACAATCCTTATATCTTTTCCCTGTACCTCCATTTCTTGTTTCTGTCTTTTACAACTTCTTTTCCTTGCTTTCTTTCCCCTCTTCTTCTTCCTCCCCTTTTTGCCCTCTTGTCTCTCTACTTCTAACTCTCTCATCTGTAATCCCCTCTTCTGTTGCTTTCTAATATTATACTTATCTTTCCAATTGTCCTTCTTTTTGGTTTTTTTTTCTTGTCTTAAACCTTTCACTCTCTTTCCCCCTTTTTCTTCCCCCCCCCCACTTAAAATTATTTGATCATTAAAGATGGCTTCTTCTTTGTCCCAGTCTTCTTGTTCTGCAAGCGTTTCTTGTTGCTTCTCATAGTTCCAGATCTCCATTTCTAAAAATTGAAACACAAAGCCAAAAGAACTTCTCCCTTCTTGTTCATCTTCTTTCCATTTTTTAAGTTCTGTTTTCAGTTCTTCAAAGAGTGATACCATTTTAAAAACTTTTAAACAACCACCCAGTTAATTTTAGTCAGTCTAGTTGCAGAAACCAAAAATCACCAAATAATCCAATAATCCAAGGCTGTTACCACTTGCTTCTTTTTTCCGCTTTATCTTCCTGGGGTTCTATTATTTTGTTACCAAGTTTCCATTAAAATGTATCTTTGAAGAATCTTATCAAAAATTCACTTTTAATTACAGTTCCATTCCTTAATTCCAGGCAGTCTCCTCCATTTTTCCAGATCCAGCCCTTGTATTCTTTTTTTCTCCTTTCCAGCTTTTAAAAACTTTTAAATGTCCAGAAATCTTTATTATCCCTTTGACTTTTATTTCCAGCTTAAATGTCTATTAATGACAAAGTAGATTTTTTTTCCAATTTCTTGCTTAAATCTCTTAGCTGTTAGTATAAGGAAGGGAAGAAAAAACCTAATCCTTTCCCTTCTCTCTCTCCTTTGCAGCTTCAAAATCTTCTTTGAAAACAATGTTGTTAAGTTTTAATTCCAGGGTACCTTATTTGTTGCTTTTGCTGTTTGACCCAGTCAACCAAAACTTTCTCTTCTTATCTTCCTCCTGCACATTCTTTCCCAGTTGAGTTCTTCTTTGTGGTGGCCATTTCTGACCACTGCTGCAACTGCGGGTGCAGTTCCTTCCTTCCTTCGGGAAAGGAAGTAATGGCCAGCTGGGGAGGAGATATGTGGCTCTCCTCAACCCTGCAGGCAGTCTCCCCCCTCTTCACCACTTCTAGGGGTGGCTTAGCCCCGAAACCAGCCGGCTCGGGGCGCTCTAGCAGCGAGCAAGGATTGAAGCGTCGGAGAGCGGAGGTTTAGGTCTGTCACCGAAGAAGCTCAAAACCGGGAGTCCAGCAGTGTACATTTCTATTAGTGTCAATTAATGTCAAGTAAATTTATAACTTGTTTCCTAGATCTTTACTTTTTTATGTTATTATTACAATTATAATACAATATTTATATAATTGATTAATTATATTACTTAACATATATACATAGCTATATATACATTTTTCCTTATTTCAATTTTCTCTTGTTTGTTTAATCGGTTTCACTAGACATCTTTACTTCCTTTTTATGTAACCATTTGTACCATATATTCCAAGTTGTAAAAAACTCCCCCTCTTCCTTAGTTTTTCGTAACATGGTTAGTCTTACCATTTCTGCACATTGATGGATTTTATTAGTTATTGCAAGGTCCATGGGTGTCATTGTTCATTTCCAGTTTGGGGCAAAGACTATTCTTGCTGCTGTAATGATATGTGATATCAGATGCTGGTGTTTTTTGCTCCATGTCGGTTCTATCATTCTAAGTAGAAAGGTCTCTGCGTTGAATTTAATCTTTATTTTGTCATCTCTTCTAACCATGTCTATATCTTAGACTAGTACTTTTGGGCTTTACGACTATCATCCTGGCTAAAGTTACATTTCCAACATTTGGATGACATATTAGGGAACACCCTAGCAAGTCTTGCCGGTGGGAGATGCCAGCGATAAAACATTTCATAAATATTTTCTTTATATGAGACTGATAACATTAATTTATAGTTAGTTCACCAAATTCATTCCCATTGTTCTAATTCAATATTGTGGCCACAATTTTTAGCCCATGTTATCATGCTCTCCTTAACCATTTCCTCTTCCATTTTAAATTTCAATAAAGAATTGTACATTTTGGTAATCATCTTTTTTCACTTCCTTGTAAAATTTTGTCTAATTTCTGATTTGTATTATAAAATCCAAATTGTTCCTTGTCTTTTTTGTGTTTTGCTTGAATTTGAACATACAGCTACCACCCAATTTTAATTCCCTATGTTTTTAATTGTATCTGTGTTTTCAAGTCGCCTTCATCTGTTATTAATTATTTATATTTTATTGTTTTGTTCAAATCCATAACATTGGGATATACTAGTGCCTCCATGGGGATAGTCAGAGAGGTATTTTCACTTAATGGTTTCTTTTAATTCTTTCCCATATATATAACAAAGTGTCCCTTATCCAGTATCTTTGAAAGTAGCTATGGGTTTTATTTTTTCCATCCCAGAGAAATGCATGCCAACCAATCTGTAAATTGAAGCCTTCTATTGTCAATATTCTTTTGCCCTCCAGGTTAATCCAATCTTTGATCCAGATACTCGCTGCAGCTTGATTGTATAACTCAAAGTCTGGGAGCACCAGTCCTCCCTTACTTCTGCTATCTTGCATTAAATTGTATTTTACTCTAGCTTTTTTCTTTTGCCAAATAAATTTACTGATTCTTTTATTCAGGTGTTCAAAGAATTTTTCCCCTAGTTTGACTGGCACCATTTGAAATAGATATAAAAAATTTGGTTGTACATTTGCTTTAATGGTGGCTATCCTTCCCATCTAGGAGAGTTGTAAATTTACCCATCTATCTAGGTCTTTTTGTATCTGGTCTATCAACTTGTCATAGTTATCAGCCTTTATTGTAGAGCATTTCGCTGTAAACTTAAATAATCCCTAATTCTTTTGTTAGTTCCTCATTTTGCTTTTTAGTACAATTTTTAGTTATTATCTAAAGGCCCGGTCCCACTGCACTTACGGATGCAAAGAGGATGTAAAACATTAAAAAAAGCTTGCCATCCGTTGAAAAACTCTATGCATCCGTTGTGTACTCATTGCATACATGTTTCATACGCTCTATCCGTCGAGCATCCATCCACTGCGATTTCATCCGCACAAGAAGTTTTGAGCTGCACAAAACTTTGTGAACAGATGAACTTTCTGCCGTGTACGATGTAAATCCGCGACATATATGAGCAACAAATGTTCTATGTCCATTTATCATCCGTTAAACGTCCGCTGTATCCTCTCTGCATCCTCTGAGCATCCTCGCAACTCACATCCACTGCAGCTGAAAACGGAAAGAGGGAGGAAAGGAAAGGTACATGGAACATCTATATATCGTTAGTAGCACGGAAACAGAAAGGATGCTCAGTGAACAGTTTGCATCCGATATACATCCGTGCGGCATCTCCTTTCTTTCCTTTAGGCGTATGTGATGCATCCACTTTATCCGCTATGCATCCGCTTCGCAATTATCCCCTGTAACCCCTTCGGAGGTGTCATCTGCTTCCATCTGCTTTTATCCACTAGGCTTCCTATGAACATCCGTTTAACATCCCCACTACATACTACCCACGTCCATTCTTTTCCGTTCTGTTTATGCAAATTTTTGCCACTTTTTGGAGTGGATGACAATGGATGGAACCACCCCCGAAATTTTGCTCATCCGCTGTGTCCTTTATGCACAAGTTTTGCGTCCGTTGGCCAGTGGGATCGGGCCTTAGTCTTTTCTCTGTTGATTTTGAGTCCTGTTACTTTACCAAATGCCTCTATCCCTTGTATTAAATTTTTGCTTGACTCTTTTGGGTCCTCCATTATAAAGACTATGTCATCAGTGAATGTTTCAGTTTGTATGTTTCCTGTTTAATAGTCAACCCTTGGATATTTCAATTTTTCCTTATCTTGGTTAACAATATTTCTGCTGATAAGATATATAATAATGGGGCAAGCAGACATCCCTGTCTCACTCCTTTGCTTATTTTTATATTGTTGGTGGTTTCTCCATTAATTACCAATTTTGCATTTTGTATAGAATATATTATTTTAATTAGTCTTATAAATTTTTCACCAAATTTCATCCTAGATATTTGCTCAATCAAAAATTGCCAATTTAAATTGTCAAATGCCTTTTAGGCATCCAAAAATATTAACGCCATCTGGTTATTAGATTTAGTTTCATAATACTCTAGAATGTCCATTATTATTCTTATATTGTTCTTAATATATCTATTTGGAAGAAAACCATTCTGGTCTGGATGAATAATATCATTCAATATTTTTAAAAATCTGTCTGCAATTATTACTGCTAAAATTTTATAATCTACGTTCAGGAGCGAGATAGGTCTGTAATTTCTAATTTGGTGAGGATCTGTTTGTTCTTTGGGAATGAAGGATATCAGAGCTTCCATCCAGGTTTGAGGTATTTGGGCACAATTCAGGGCCTCATCATATATTTCTACCAGCAGGTCGCCTCGTATATCTTGGAATTCTTTATGGAATTCTGCAGGTATTCCATCTGGTCCTGGGATTTTATTGGTTTTTGTCTTCCAATTGCCTCTTTTACCTCTTTTAAGGTTATTTTATCATTTAGTATCTCTCGAGCAGTTTCTGATATGATAGGTAATTCTTTGTCCTCAAAATATTGTGTAATGTTTTCCTCTAAAATTTCTTCTCTTTTGTCTAAATTAGCAAAAAAAAATTGGGCTATTGTTTTCTTTTGCTCTGATTGTGAACACAGTATTCCATTCTCATCCTAATAAGGCTATTATAGTTCTTTTCTCTTGCTCTTTTTTAATTTGTGAGAGAGCCATCTCCCAGGCTTGTTCACGTTCCCAAAGTAATGTTGTTTGGCTAATTTTAATTTTCTAGCCATTTCTTCTTGGAGACTTAAGTTTATTTCGTGTTTAGTCAAATTCAATTCTTTTTTAGTTGATTCATTTCCCGGATATTTTTGCAATTTAATTTCCAATTTTTCCAGTTTATCTTGTCTCGCAATCTGTTGATATCTTTTCTTTTTTGCTACAAATGCTATTGTCAGACCCCTCACATATGCCTTTGTTGTGTCCTGTAAGTTTTGAGTCATTGTGTGTTCATTCATATTTATTTCAAAAAATATTTCCAGTTCCTTATTTATCATTTGAATATATTTTTTATCTCTCAGAATACTCTTATTAAAGGTCCATCTACCTGTCTTTTTCTTTCCTCTCCAAATCAATTTAATCGGATTGTGGTCAGCCCAGGTGTTTAGCAAAATTTCTAGTGTTTCTATTTTTTCAAATAATTCCAAATCCATCCATATCATGTCAATCCTGGACCATGATTGGTGTGGGTTTGAAAAGAAAGTAAATTGGCTTTTAGATGTATTCAATTCCCTCCAGGCATCTTTTAGGTTCATTTCTTGAATGATTTCTTATTCTTATTGTTTTTAGTGGTTTTATAGTCCTTTTCTATATTGGACACTGCATTATAATCCCTTACTATGCATACATTAGCAAGTTCAGTTTCTATGATTTTATTGTGGAGTGTATAATAAAATTCCTTTTGATTGGTATTTGGAGCATAGATTACTGCCAATAATATGTTCCTCTGTTCTATTGTTATTTCAAAAAGAAGTATCCTTCCATCTTCATCATTGTGTACTAACTTTGGATTTCACCAGTTCTTGACATACACTGCAACGCCTGTCTTCTCTTGATTTATCAGGGCCAAATGTAATTTACCCAATTTGCTTATTTCTAATAAGTGTCTGTATTGTTTTGAAATATGTACTTCCTGTAGACATGTAATATCTGCCTTTTGGTTTATGAGTTTTCTGTACATTTGTTTCCTTTTAGGTGATGAATTCAGTCCATTTATATTGAGGAATAGAAGGGTGATCCCTCCATCCATTTTATTGCTGGTACTCTACTACTCTTGTTCTCAATTCTCTCTTCAATCGGTTGTTTTCTTCCTCTCCCAGTTGTTTCTGTTCTGTTCCTTCTCTTTCTATTTCCTTGTCTTCTTCTGTAGTATCCCCTAGGCTTCTACTTTCTGTATTTTCCTTACTTTCTTGAACAGTTCTTCCTCCGTTCTTACATATCATCTATAGAATTCACATGCCTTTTCAATAGAATTAATTTTATATTTCTTCTCTCTCCACAATATCAGTAGTCCTTCTAGGGTTAGCCATCTGAATGGTATGTTATTTTTAATCAATTGCATTGTGAGGAATTGATAATTCCTCCTCTGTTCTCTCACCCTCCTCGGAATTTGTATTAAGGTCACCATTTCATGACCTTTGTATGTTAGTAGCTCATCCCTCATGTGTCCATACAGCATATCCCTTGTGGTTCTCTTTACAAAGCATACATGTACCTCCCTTGGTAGCTTATGTCTACATGCATAATGTGTTTTGTGCAAAGATATTTCTTGTCATGTGGTCAGCATGACATCATAGAGTGCTGTTACTTTCCCATTGAAGTGGTACCTATTTATCTACTCACACTTGCATGTTTTTGTACTGCTGGTTGGCAAGGAACTGAGGCAATGATGGGAGCACAACCCATCATGTGGTGTTTGGATCTCAAATTTGGGCTTCTAGCTTTCCTGCTGAAAAGTCCAACATCTTAACTGTTGAGCCACTGCACTGTCCTTTTCATGTAGCAGAATATGAAGTAGTAGGAATTGTGAAGAGTGGAGTCCTTGGCGCTGGTGCTCTTTGAGTTCAACCCAGAGCTATATATATTATCTTCCATTGTACTGAAAAGAGGTGGTTGTTTAATGAGAACTCATTGAAGAAGCAAAACTAAACAACACTCTAAATGCTTTATGCTTTCCACTACACTCATTTAAATAATGATTGAAACATTGTAATTATGTATTTTGGACACATTTCTTTTAGTTTCTGTTTTTATGATTTTACAGTTTTCGCCATTTTAATGTGATTGTGAACCGCCCAGAATTGTGATTTAAGATGGAAATGCAAATCTTTTAAATGCAAATCTTTTAAATGAAATAAATAATGTTATAGTCTGATTTTAGTTTTAATCACTACCAAGCCATTAGGCATGGGACTTTTCTTTTTATATATGCTTTCCACATGACACTGAAGCTGAACTGTACTGAGCTAAAGACACCTCTTTCTTTCAAGAATCAGCTGGGACACATTGAAAAGAAACACAGCCAAGTTGTATTGATGATAGTTCCATCAGAAGAGATGCTGCTCTGGGTGATAGAACAGATTTAGAGCGCAGAAATAAAGAGGTGAGGAGAAGGACAGGAATAGAGAAATACAACTTACTGCGACAGATGGGCAAGGGTTTATTCCACTGGCCATTAGCCAAGCATTGGGACTTGGAAGTCCCTTCAAGGCGATATCCAATGTTGCATGTAAACTTGGCCACATCATTGAGATTGAACTGAGAGCCTTGGGTCAGGCCATTTGTTGGATTGCCTGGGTGACCACAGGTGATGGCTGCCAAGAGAATGCAAGATATTACATCCCTAGTTCAAGGACATACAAATGCCAACTACAATAGAATGAAGTGAGATTTCTCCCAAGGTTGTCCATCTTCTAGAAGCATCTGATTTCTTTTCAAGCCATACTATGAAAACCACCCACTCCCCCTTTCTAGGTTGACCCTTAATTAAGTTTAGCAGCAGGTTTTTAAAGGTTGGCAAAGGAGTCCCAAAAGTGTTTTTTGTCAAAAGGCAGCTAGACTTTCTCGGGTTTTTTTCTTTGAAAACATTTCACTTCTCATCCAAGAAGTTACTTCAGTTTTCAAAGAAAAAAAAAGTCCAGTTGCCTTTTGGGAAATGGCAAATATGATCTGGATGATTGAGAATTCCCACAGACAGTTGGAAAAGGAGGGCATTTGAAGGGATAATTGTATTTTAGCCACAGGGTTTTTTTCAGAAAATTCTGCCCTTCACCAGTCCCTCTCCATTTCTGCCAGATATTGTTATTCAGATATTTTTTAAGGAACATGGTGCTTTCCACAGTGTAGGTAACAATCAATGGACAAATCCAAATAATTTCTTTCAACTCTTGTCTGTCAAGAGGAGCTTGACCACTGCTGCATTAAATAAAAGTAAAATAACTATGGAAAAATAAAACTAAATAGTATTAATAGTAATAGGTGCCTTGGGTGGAATTCCAAAACATTAAGAGCACCAAAATCACCACCAGTCAACTACAAAAGGCAGCTTTATTTGGTACATATGTCTAAACCATCAAGCATCTACATCTGCCTATCCCAGGTCCTTGGGAAGCACTTGATAGGTGGATAAAAATGTCAATCCAATCTAAAGATTTGGCTGACTGTGCAGTAATAATAATGCCTATTATTATTATTATTGTTGTTGTTGTTGTTGTCGTCGTCGTCATCATCTGTAGCACAGTCAGCCAGATGTTAAGACTGGACTTTACCTATCAAATCCTTTCCAAGAACATGAGATAGGCAGATGTAGTTGTTTGATGGAGTTTCAGATTTTGTCATAGGACGATTATATTATATTATCAATTATTAATAAAAGAAATATGGTTAAGGTTCATCCATACAAGTATCACAGGAAGCCAAACCTCCTCTGAAGCTATGAAAATTTGTGCAAATTATCTTAATTTGGTGAAGGCTAATGATACCATCCTCAAACATTTATCTTAATGTATATCAAGGTGTTAAGGTAGATGGTAGCATGTAGCTCACCTTGACTAATTAAAAAAAAACACAGTTGAACATGGTAGGTCATAGGAATTTTTTTAAAATCCCAGAAAAAATATCAAACCACTTATATATCATTACCAAGAAAACTACAGTATATGAATGCCTTTGTACTGTCATCATAAGCTGCACTTAACCTGAAGCAAGAATTTCTCTTTTTGACACTTAAGAGAAATGACTGTCATAGAAAATCTCCTCTACATTCCCCCCATGGATCCAACTTAGCCAAGCTTATCAACTCACATGTGTAATGTTAAAACCCTCAGAGCTATAACTCATTGAAACAGAATGCGGTCTCCTAAAAAGTGTATGGGGAAATAAAACAAAGGGCATGCTACAATATGTCCCTTAAAATAGTGAAATAGCATACTGTAATTTAAAATGCCGTAAGCCACAAATAAATCTTGCAAATTAAACAGCTTTTTGATTCTTTAATTCCTACAAGTTCACATATTATAAAACATGCTGGAAAGAGGGATTTTTTCTAGAATCCAACATGACTATTGTGTCTTGAGGTATTTGAGTGTTATATCCCACTATTGCGTGAGAACCACACTCTTGTTCCAACCCATTCTCATCTCTGAGACCTCCATTTTTCCTCAAGGGTGCTTATAATGGGCCTTTTTAGTTGTCTTGTGGGATGTATACAGAATGGAACATCAAGCAGGTTAGATACTTTGCTACTGACATTGTGAAACTAAGAAGAAGAAATAAACCAGAAAGAATTAAGATCATATTGGATGATAAAACAGGTTTTCAAATTTGAACAGTAGAATTAATCACCTGCCAAGGGGAGAGGGAGGAGGCCCTGAAAAGATTTATTTGATATAAGAAAGTGAGTAAGAAAGAAAAACGATGGCTCAAACAGGAATATTAACAGAAATATTTTTGAATAATGAGCATATAAGGAAGCAACTGACGCTTGCACTTATATTCCTCTTGTCTTGCACAACCATAGAACTTTTTGCTCCTTATAAATACAACAGATACTTCTGACTGTCAGAAGATTTGGCAATTATTGCCTATGTTGTAGGTCATATGAGGAAAGGACCCCAGGGAGGATCTTGCTCTTGTAAAGACTCAAAGTAGCAATTTGGACTACAGTTTTAGCCACTAGTAGAACAATTGAACATAGAATCATAGGGCTGGAAATGGACACTGGAGGTCAAAGCAGGAGACCTTATACAACCCTGGTCAAATGATTGTCCAGTGTATTTTTGAATAGTACCCACAACTCCAAGAGGTAAGGTATTCCATTAATAGTTCTCATTATCAGAAAATTTCCCCTTACTTTTAGGTTGGATCTCTCTTTAATAAGCTTCTACCTACTAGTTCTTATTCTGCCATCTGGTCCTTTGGAAAATAAGTCAATCCCCTTTTCTCTGTGATAGCCCATCAAGTACTGGAAGTTAGTTATTATGTCACCTCAATTCTTCTCTTCAATAGACAGTTATGTAGCTCCCTCAACCTTCATACAATTTTGCTCCCAAATCCTATTTCATCTTTGTTGCTCTTCTCTGCACACTTTCCAGGATCTCAGCATCTTTTTTGTATTGCTCAAAGAGGAAAAGGGAAATAAAAGCTGCTTCTAAATTACTAAAACGTCTTTTATCCAACCCCAAGTAAGGGATCTGAATTTGAACCCATTGCTTTTCTTTTCCTCTTGGAAAAGCTTATGTCTATTGTACATCTCACAGGTAGAATCAAAGGTTTTCTCTATCCCTTGCAGGCTCTGGCAAAATGTATTAGACATTCACGATGAGAAGAGAAGGTGACTGAGCAACTGCATGGAAGACTAGTCAAACAATGTTAATTACAGGTTTTAAGCAACTTGTTTTTTTTTTCTCCTATGTGGTCTCATTGCTGTCACATACATGGAAGAGTAGCAAACTGATCTTCCCACAGATAGATGCTCTGTCAAAATTTTTAGGATTTGTTTTGGCATCTTATCTCCATCTTAAAATGCCCTTTAAATACATATGATCCCAAGAGGAAGACCTGTAGTGAAATTATTGAGAATTCTTTAGCAAACAAATTACTACTGGTGAATGCAAAGTAAGAGAAATAACAATATAAACAGAATCAAATCAAATATGTGCTCAGCTGAGCATACTCTTTCATATGAATTCAACCAAGCTGCTCTGGAACTGGAGAAAAAGGGTGTTTTCTTTAAAGCTCAAGGTATCATAAATCCATGATGACTTGTGAACCTCGACAGATTTGTCCTTCTTTATAGAAGTTGAATCTCTTGCAGATCCATCCAAGTGAATTGTTAAATGGAACTCTTGCCTCCCATAGTTGCTTTATCACTGAAGCTTTTCAAGAAAAGATAGAATAACCATTTGTCCAGGATGGTATAAGGACCTTGGACAAATGAAGGTTGGACTGGAAGACCTTCAAGGTCCCTTTCATCTTACGATTCCGTAATATTTGTATGATATTTGTCATAGAGGAAAAGACTTAACAGAAATAAAGTCTGGAATGAGCTCATAATCAAACCAACAGTGGATCTTCCGATAAAACTGAGTGACCCAAAATTGTAGGATAGTTTAATTTTCCTAGGATGCATCCTTGAATGTTTCAGAAATCATATTTTTGATTTAGTAAAGTATGCAATCCTTAGAAGCTCTGCTTTTACCACATTTTAACTGGGTCTGCAGAAGGGAGTGAGAAATTCTAGAAATATGAAAGGATGGACCAATGATCCCAATCAGTTAGCCAAAAATTTATATGTTTTGCTCTATACATGGTTTACAATCTTATCACTTTACTCAAGTTGTGGAAACATCTAAATTCAATCAATTGGAACATTTTGAAAATTTAGTTCTCCAAGAAAAGGTGCTAGAGAGAAAGTGGCTGAAAAATCAAAAACCAAAAGTCTCTCTCACTGAGCTAACTGGCAGCACTGAACATACATTTCAAAACAGGCTGGTGTGACCAAGCTATGCCTATTACTACCAGTGAAAAGGGGCTAATGAACTGATGTAACCTTGTCAGGGAAAAAATGGCTGGAGCTTCATTTAATTTCAAAACTGGTGTTTATGGAGATTCTCAATCATCCAGGTCATGGTTGTCCCAAAGATGCTTTTCTAAAAGGCAATTGGATTTTTTTTTTCCTTAAAAAGTTTCAGTTATCATCCAAGAAGCTTCTTTACTTCTTAGAACTTCAGTTCTTCAGAACGGAAGAAGTTTCTTGGATGAGAAGTGAAACATTTTCAAGGAAAAATACCAAAAAATCAAGTTGCCATTTAGAAAAGCACTTTTGGGACATTCAGACTGGTGACTTTGAACCAGAATGATTCCTATTGGATTTCATAACATTTTATTAAATGTTTGCTACTTATTCCCAAAGGCTTTGGGTGGCCCACAGCAATCAAAGAGATAAATCGCAATAAAACAGATAATTAGGAAAAAAAAATAAAGGTGAAAGAGAGAAGTGATAGATCAGATGGAGTATCAGGACTTTCAAAAATCCTTCTGTAATCTTATGCTAGACTATTGAAACTTGCAAGATTTTTGGCAACTAAGGAGCAGGAGTGGGCTTCAAATTTTTAGCAAGGGGCTCTCTGTCTTCATGACTGGCTGGCTGGGCGTGACTGGGTAGCTGTGGCCAACTCGACATTGCTTGTTTGCTCTAATTACCTAAAAATGATAATATACCCAAAAATTGTTCATTATTTCATGCATTTAATACTCAAATAAAAGACTGGGTGAAACCAGGCTTAATAGCAATGACTTTGAGAATGATCTCGGTGATCTACTTCATGGAGTTTCTGGTGAATTACGTGATTCTTATTATTTGGGAATTAATCCCCTCAGAGGCTAGTGGCTATGTGATCTGATTTTCTCAATGGCTCTCCCTCTCAAGCACTGAGAGTAATAATCCACTGAGTGGATTATTTATCTAGCTTCCAACACTGGAAATTCCAACTGGTGTGAAATGCTCTTGGCTGAATGCCCAGAAGTTTAATTAAGCCTATTAAGAGTTTTCCTGTGCTACTTGTCTTTCTGAAGTTATTGAGGCCTCTCTGCATCCCGCAGTCTTAGCTAGGGGTTCTCCTGAGCCCCTGCGAGCCCCTGCAAGCCCTGAGCAGCCCACCCCTGCTAAGGAGGCATCTGGGGAATCAGGATTAGGAAATGGGGCAGCTGCAATCTTCACTCTCTGTTTTTTTTTCTTCCTGAGTTCTCTATCAAAGTTGTGAGTCAGGCTGTGTAATTAAAATGGCAACATACTTACGCACACAAACAGGAGTCTTCCCGGACCAGTGGTGATCTTGCTGGCAGATGCGGACTGACATGCCAATGAGCCGGAAGCCAGGGTTGCACTGGTACACTACACTGCCACGGTAATTGTAGTTCTCTCCATTGATCTGGCCATTGACTATAGAACCTGGCTCACCACAGTGACCCGCTGGAGGGACAAGGAGACAGGAGGAGGTAGAATTACTGAGAGTCCAATATAGAATGAACCCTTCCTGGATACCTGGTTTCCTGATGTACTTTAGGAAATTTACTACAGATGTTGCCTTAATTCAGAAAATTCTTAATGCAATATAAAATGGAAACCAGAATTTTTTCTTTTAGGGATATTGGAGAAAGAGCTTGAAAAAAAAAATGGAACTTTGTTATTATATGTGCTGATGGTGGTCTGAAACTTCTATGCACAAAAATGGAAAGACCCAAAGTTAATTCCCACAATGGAAGAACAGGTGGAAAAAGTGATAGAGCTGGTGGAGAAGGCAACACTAATTATCTTACATTAACAAGAAGAACTTAGTCAGTTTTGTTTCCACTTGGAAATTGCTTCTGGACTTTATGCTCAAGATAGAAAAAATTGAAATTTTGATTTTTGGTCCCTAAAAGAACTTGTTCCTACATTGTTTATTTGTGCATCCTCTCTTGGATATAAAGAAGAAGAAGATATAAAGAAGAACCCCTTTCTTTATATGGGTGGTGAATCAACATTGCCAAGAGACTGCTAAAATTATTAGTTTTTAAGATATTTATAGGGTTTTTTACCCACTGCTAATATTTTTTAAAAGATATGTTCAATTATATCAGGTTTCCAAAGATGGCATCAGGCAACTCTGACAATGAGAGAGAAGTGGAAAAGTCTTTTGTATGTATTAAACAGTTATAAAACTGGGATAAAGGAAGAACAGCAGCAAAAATCCATTACAGTTTTCATTAATTCTGTTTATTAAGACTATTCAAGACATTTCTCCATCTGGAGCTGATAATAAAGTATAAAATAAGGTTTAATTTAACCAAAAGCAAAATAAAAGTACTTTTGGTAGCAAGAGGCTTGTCTGATATAGTATTTCATTCTTCAGCAAGAAGAAAAAAGAAATGATGCAAATTAAAAGCAGCTGGTTAAAATATACCTTATACGTTTATCAACTGACATTGTGGTGGATTAACCCATTGCTTTCATCTGACCTTGCAGTTCTTTTGAAAGATGGATGCAGAAACATCCTCTGAATGGTCCCCTAAGTCTCCTATTTGGGGCTCTGAATGGCCCCCAGCTGATCAGGTTGACATTAGTCTTGTACTCACCCAGGCATGTTACCTCTAGTCCGCTCCAAAGACCATTGGCCATACATTCTCGCACACGAGAGCCCACTAAGGTGTAGCCGCTGTTGCAGGAGAAAATCGCAGTAGCTCCATAAGAGGTTAAGGTTCCAATCCTGTTTCCATTGGATGGCACAGCCAAATCTCCACAGGAGATGACTGAAATTAATAGACACACACAAACAAACTTAGTTAATATAGTTAATAAAGCATCTCAGGTATTGTTCTAGAATTGATTTTGTCCATTCACAGCCATTTGTCTGTGGATAGTGTGGAGAAATAGGTCCATGGTCTGTGCCTAATAGGTCCAGAAAGGCTCTCCATAACTTTGACATGAATTGGACCCCCCTCCTGTGTCCAAGGTGATATGTTGGGGAGCTCCATGCAGTCTATAAATGTGGTACAAAAATAATTTGGCAAGTCCTGTTGCTGTTGGTATCTTCTGGCATGGAATGAAATGCATCTGTTTTGAAAACAGATCTGTCACCACCCAAATGACATTTCCTATTCTTTTGGGGAGTTCCACAATAAAGTCCAGAGAGATCTTTTTCCAGGGACCTATCAAAGGACAAAGGAAAGTTCACTGTTTCTTCAGATATGGGTGTGTATGTTACAGTAAGTTGCAGATTGTTGAATCATCCTTTATTTAATCAACCTCAAGTAGATAGTTTTGTAGAATGTATGATGGAGGATTTCACGGTACTCATTAAAATGCTTTTTAGCATACTGTCAAGAAGTAACTAAGTCTTGTGACTTTACAACTCCAAAGCCAAGTTTTGTGGATTCCCAAATCCTCCTGCTTTACAAAACTTTGGCAACAAAAAGTGAGACATGAGGTGGCATGATTTTTTAATAAGAAAATAATTTTAGTTATAAAATTAGTGTGCTAGGTTTTATTAAGTGATACATCACTAAGAACATATTCCGGAACCTTTTCCAACCATATAATTTTTTTGGAAATAAAATTGGTTCCTTATTAAAAAAACCTGTATATTTATTTATTAATATTATTTGTCTGCTACCCATTCCCAAATGTGGAAGGTGAATAATATCAAAATAGTGTAAAGCAGTGTTTTTCAACGCCAGCAGCTTTAAGATATGTGGACTTCAATGCCCAGAATTCCCCAGCCGGCTTGGCACTGAAATCCATGCATCTTAAAACTGCTGAGATTGAGAAATATTGATGTAAAGAGTAATGACCACCAAAAAAAAAAAAAAAAAATCCCCATCCTCCAATATGCATGAAACAACATAATCACATGAACCTTCCTCCAAATGCATAGGTTATATGATTGCAGCTTCCAAAGTAGTGGGGTCACCAAAATACACTGAAGTATACCTATTACTGCCCAGGTCATAACATCCTATGCCAACTGTAGCATCTGAATGCTCTTGTAGAGCACTTTCCAGTTATCCAAACAAGAGGTAAGTAGGGCATGAATGACTGTCAGTAGAACCGCCTGGCTTGGGAATGTCTACAATTAGTGCACATGATGTTATTATGTGGAAGGCCCTCCTAGTCACAGCTGCCATCTGCTCATCCAGCAAGAGCTGTGAGTCTAGAACTGAGCTGTCCAACTCCTGGCCTGTGGGCCGAATGTGTCACATGTGGCCACACCCATTTCCAGTTTAGCAAAGAGGAAAAAAGTCCTGATATATCACATGATGCCGCCATGATGATGTGAGTTTGACACCCCTGGTCTAGAAAGATCTCACATTGTGGACAGTTTCTGAATGGTTGGGGGGGAGGGGTGTTAACAATGCCTTTCTGAGTCAGATAGCATTTCCCTGGAATTTAGGCCTATGGATCCAAAGCCAGTCTGTCTTGGAGGAATTTAAGGAGTCTGTTCTTCCCTATCCAGGCCTTGGAGCCTCCAAGCATGCAATCATCTGTTTGTCCCAGGATGAAATGTATAATTGGGTATTATCATTGTGATTGATGGTACTAAATGGTGCTGATTTTCCCTAGCAATGTCATTTACATTTGGAAAATAAATGACAAACAAAGAGAGCCCTAATGCATGCCACAAAGTAGAAGTCTTTGGGCCAAACGTCTCTCATGCCATGCCATCCCTACACAGGAATTGTTCCTCCAGGAAGGAAGAGAACATTGCAAAACAGTGTTATGTACTCCAATTCCTCAGAGATGGTGCAAGAGGATAGCATAATTGAAAGCATCAAATACTGCTGAGAGATCATGGAGGACCAGATTTCACTCTCTCCACAGATCAACCCCAAGCACAGCCGATACAGTTTCCATGCTATATGTGTCAGCCTTAGTGTGCCTGGCAGCCCAGAGCTGCCATTCTGGTGGGAAACAGAAAAACAGAGATTGCCTTTTCCATAGGGACTCAAGAACGGCACAGCAACCATGACGCTAAACTCACCGGACCGCTGAGCCCACGCCAGACCTGCTGCCACTGATGAAATAAATACCAAACAGCTATTGGCCAGCCACATGGCTGAAGCAAAGGCAGATGCTTGAGAGAATGAGCACTGAGTGTGGCTGGCGGTGGAACTCTGCTGGCCTCCCTGCTTAATGTCAACTGAATCGGCTTAGGGAAGAATGGGGTGGGGCACGCATGTGAGAGGCTGGGCAGGCTAGGGGACACTTCAAAACTGGTGAGACATTAACTGGACACTTAGTCCTGACTTTGAATTTACAATTGATGTATATCAGTTCATGCCAATGTTTGTGAGAGATAAATTTAAATTTCAGAACTGTGTTTTGAATTTTTGTTTTTCTTTCTCACTTTACATTGGAACCTGACAATATCCTGGCCTGAATCAATTACTGCTAAGACAAATAATCTTCTTCCTGTAGGGCTTTCTGAAGATATAGAAGCACCACTTTCTTTATAATCTTTCCTAAGAAGGGAAATTTGGAGATGGGTTTAACATTTTTCAGAACATCAAACTGAACAAAGACTTTTAAAGCAGGGCACTTCCCACCGCCTTTTTCAAAACTGAGGCAAATATCATCTCAAAACCAATTGACTACTGCTCAAATCCAACCTTCTGCCACCTTATGGGAGGCTTTAACTAACTATGTGGAACAGTGATCAATTGGAAAGCAGCACAGCTAGCACTTTATTTATTTATTAAATTTATTTGCAGAGACTTAGCTGCTTCCTCAAGACTCATAAACTGAAACTGACCCCAGACTCTTTATTTAGACAAAGCCACAGTCAAGATTGGCCTTATGGAACATCTTTCTCCCTGATATTAAGAAAGCTCCCTGTCACATTCCAGAAGTCCCTCAAGATCTAATTATTGAAGCAATAATGGGTCATCCAGGGAACTGGAGAGTTGCTTAGACAACTTCATTGTGGCCATTCTTACTTATCCTTTCTTTGAGTACATTTGTTTTATGATATTTATTTTTAACCTGGACTGTATATTTTTATATTTCTTGTTTCTTATATATTTACACATTTCTTGTATCTGCTGTTACTCACTTGTTTTACAAGCCCACCCCATCCAAGTGTCATATTATCCTCCCAGATGCACACGCTGTTATATTCCTTTTGATTTCTCATTCCTAAAACGCACACTCACTTCTACAGGTCGGCATAGGTTCTCCTATGCTCCATTTCCCATTCGCCTGGCAGCCAATGACACGATACCCAATGTAATAGTAGCCTGGGTCACAGATCAACATGAGTTGTGCGTTGTACTGGTACTGAGTCTCATGGATCAGCCTCCATCTCCCATGTTCCACAGCAATGCTGCTGATGTCAGGACAGCTGACCGCTAGATTCACCAAGAGATGAAAAGAGAAACAATCTAAGTAACATCTGTCTGTCTGTTCTAACTGAGAACAACTATCTGAAAGCTATAAATAAGAGGAGAATGTTGTATTTGTCATTGTCACTGAACAGTCTGAACTGAATTTGTTCTAAACTGGTGGTCATTTGGAAACGGATCCAAATTTGTCACAAAGCTGAATGAAGTGAGAATACAAACCTCTGAGGCAACATTGAATGATTTCTGAACAAGGGGAATGATGAACCTGATAACTAAGTGGAACATTAGTATCCATAGGAGCACACAGATGGGAAGGCAAGTCTATTAAAGGTGTTTAGCAGTGTCAGCTAGAAATTGAGCTTCCACCTTTTGATATAACACAGACTTGCATATAATAGAAAAAATCAATATAGAAAGAGTTACATCTGCATGGGAAGTTCTATCTCAAAGAAACTAAAGCATGTGCCGAGTAGGGGAAAAAAGTAACTTAAATTGCTCCACCAAAACGATGGACAAAATTATATGGGAAGATGATTTTTTGAATTTCTCAATATAGAATCTCCCTTCACCAGCAGAGTAGCAGCCCAGCTAAAAAAGGTCCAGCAGGAGGATTTCACTCATGAGATTTTTCTTTGGGCTCGCATAAAAGAAAATATCTGGCCCTGTGGATCAAGAGATTTATATTTCTATACAATACCCTCTCTCTAATTTCCCAATAAGCACTTAACTAAGTACTGTTGCCAAGAGACCAACTAATGAGGTAGTCTTTTAACTCTGACACAATAAGTTTCTGGTTGCTTTTGAAATTATTCTGGATGCTTATTAAGACAAAGGCATCATACTTAAAAAGAGTATGATGGAAGGTTGAAGGTGGACCGTATTAGACTCACCCATACATGGAAGAGGATTATTGCCATTGCTCCACTGTCCAGTAGCCAGGCACTCCACACTGGAGTTATCTTGGGCCTGGAGATGAAAGCCCTCTTTGCATTGGTAAACTGCTTTGCTGCCCATGGTGTACTCCCTGCCAAAAACAACCCCGTTCTTCGGAGCTCTGGGAACTCCACAGGAAATTGCTTGGAAGAAAAAGTTAAGACATGTGATTGCTTGCCTTCAAAGAAAGTCTAGCTGTGCTTCAAAACTTAACCTGTTTCATTCTCATGAATCTTCCCTATCCAATACATATATAGTAGTGTTCACAGGAAACAATGATGCCCCAAATATATGTGTTATGACATCACACAAATACTGCAAACATATACTTGATGTCTTGAGGCAGGTGCAGAACTCAGGGTGGCCTATGCAAAGTCATCACACATGTGTTGTGATGCAACCTTGTCAGAATACATTGTATGATGCATTCTTTGCCATCCCCAAGCTCTGAAGACTTTCATATGCTCTCACCAACCTCCAAAGATACCCATCTGTGTAGAAGCATACTACTTGAATTTCTTTTTGCAAAACATACAGACACACTTCAGTAGGACTTCCTCTAAATGAGCCAAAGACAAAAGCACATAAATTGATATATAATCCCCAAAGAGGGACAATGTGTGGGTTGAGAAGTCAGCTAATTTGTGACCAATATTAGTTGGGGTTATGGCTCCTTTTGAACAGGGAAAATTTGCCTAAACTTGGGGATGTCTGTGACAGTAGCTCAAATTGTTTTGATACCCAAGAACAGACCTTGCCTTAGTCCCCATGCCCTGCTATGTCTACCTTGATTTATGCGACTTGAAGCCTATCTTTGAAGGCAATCAGAAACCACAGTTCATACAATTGCTTAGAAAATGACAAGGAAAAACAGTTGGAAGATGGGCCATCTTTAACAGTGTAAAAATATTGACCTTTATGATTTGGGCTCAGACTACTGCTACTCCATCTTTACTTCAAGACTGACTTCCAAATTCTTTGTATAAACTCAAGGGATAGGTCCTTTTCAGCTGAGTTCGTAGATTTGTAGATTATTATCCTAACTGAAATAGATTAAACCCAGGTAACATAGATCATAGAATAACAGAGTTGGAAGGGACTTTGGAGGTCATCTAGTCCACCCCCCCTGCTCAAGCAGGAGAGTCTATTCCAAAAATTAGCTTCTACCTAGGATCGAACTCACAGCCTCCTGATTGTGAGGCAAGAGCTCTTTTAACCAAACTTTAAATAGCTATTTATTTTGAACTGTCAGCACTAGGATTTTTAAAATTTGATATACTTTTAAAAGTTGGGTGGAATTGTTAGTACCTTTATTGTTTTTGTTGTAATATCTTAAGATCATATTTAATTATAGTTTGTTGTACTTTAAGTCTAATAGTGTCATTGTCCTAGTTTTATTTAGGTGATCCATTTGATTTGTAGTTTGGAAATTACCTTTTGAGGACCTACATAACCTAAAAGGGGCATATTTTTAAATAACATCTGTTTCCTCTTAAACAACCATTTATGGATCTACTGTCTTTGTATAAACAACTCATCATTGTGAAGTTAGAATATTTATAAACTTTTTATGTTGTCATAGCAATTTAGCCAATGATCTGCTGGATGTTTATTTCAATTAAATGAATTCAAACCTGTGGACATACTGGACTATATTTTCCCTGATGCAATTGCTTGCAGGCTAAGCTGGGAGGCCAATGGCCAGCAGAACTGTGATTAGGAATCTGTGCTTAAACGCAGGCCAAGTTAAAATGATAAGCTAAAGCTGCAGCATAAACATCCAAATAGCATTTAGATTTTAAAAAAGGTCCCTTATGAGAAAAAGAAAAGAATGAATAAGAGGAAATAGTAGGCTGGAGAGGGATTCTGAAAGAACAGCTATAGTCGATGGTGAAAGAAACACATAGCATATGAAGATCTAATTTGTTACAGCAGGGCCTTCATAATCAAGGACATAGGCTCCTTCTACAATAGGGCCTATTGTATTGGAAATAATTAGCATAAGCAGGGAAGAAAGGAAGGAAGGAAGGAAGGAAGGAAGGAAGGAAGGAAGGAAGGAAGGAAGGAAGGAAGGAAGGAAGGAAGGAAGGAAGGAA
>BLBF01000046.1:7350027-7374237 GCA_015471245.1 Laticauda colubrina
GATAGATAGATAGATAGATAGATAGATAGATAGATAGATAGATAGATAGATAGGCAGGCAGGCAGGCAGGCAGGCAGGCAGGCAGGCAGGCAGGCAGGCAGGCAGATGATAGATGCAACTACATATGCCTTTTTATAAAATATATTAATCAGAAAAGGTGCATCTTAACTGTCTTTAAACATCTGGCATGCTTGAATTTAAAATCTTGCAGCAGTCTTCATCTGGATAATGTCTATGAATCCTATGCCAATATACAGCCTAGTTAGTCCTAATGCACTTCTGCTCAGACCAGTTGCAATTTGCCCAAAAGCTCATTAAATAACTAGAAAAGGCCCTCGATTTCCATTTAATTTGCTTCTAGCACAGATGGTCAGGCAGGAATGGACTCAGACACAAGTTCTTGGATTTAGGCAAATGGTTCATCAGACAAGATGGAAACATCGCTTGTGCTCTGTTGCATCAAAACAACATTCTAATTTGGAGCATTTAGCATCCTTTTGCAGAATATGGCATGATGGAATCTTTACAGCAATCAAATAGAACATCTGTTATTTTATAGATTAGATTGGTGATTTAAGAGGATAATTTGGGAGCACTGACCAGTAGGGATGCAGAGGGACTGAACACAATCACTTGGGTTATTAAAGAAGAATAGACATTTGCTATTCATTTTTGTATTAGGGTTTATGGTCATCCATTAAAAAAATATTGGCATTTTAAGTTGAACTTAGCTATGTAGATGCTGGCATTTATCAGCTTCAGCCTGCAAAGGAAATTAAAGAAGATTGGACAAAACAGGAAGGCATCAGCAAAATGTTCAAACTAAAAGAATATATCATTACAGATAGTCCTTAACTTATGACCATAATTGGGCCTAGAATTACAGTCCTAAGTTGTAAGTTGCAGTTGTAAGTCAAGGCACCCATGTGACTGGAAGGAATTTTCTTGCATTTTTCGTGGCAATCGTTAAATTAACCCATTCATTTAATTGGAGTTTTTGCCAAATAGCAGTAAAAAATATTGCAAATTGATGTTATATGGGTGTGGAACCCCAGAACTGGTTGTAAAGCCTGACCCACCTGACTTGTAGTCATATAACCATGTGTGTGTGTGACTGACCATTTACAATGGTTGGGAGTGGACCAGAAAGCACCCAATTTGTGGCCTTCCTGATTTTGAATGGCCCAAAGATGCTTTTCAAACAGGTAGCTGGACTTTTGTTTTTCTTTGAAGATGTTTCATTTCTCATTCAAGAAGCTTCTTTGGTTTATGACCAGAATTTAAATCCTTCCACCCTCCACTTTTCAGTCAGAATTGAAGAAGCTTATCGGATGAGAAATGAAATGTCTTCAAGGAAAAACGAAGTCCAGCTGCCTTTTGAAAAAGCACTTTTGGAACAACCATGACTTGGATGACTGAGAATCTCCATAGACTAATTTCAAATGGTTGCAAAACAAGCAATCATTAAGCAAGGACTCTACCTACATGACTTTTGATAAAGATTTGCCATGAAATATTTGGTGCTACTTCATGTTTCTTGGTGTTAATATATTTCAAGAAGCAAACTTGAGGAAAAACATCCCCCCAAAACTAAACCCAACAGTTTGCCTGTTCTTTAAGACTCTGACTCCCACAGCCTAGAATGAGTTTACAAGGGCAGCAAAAAACTTTAAATTTGATTGTGAAAACCTGAAAGCAGCTACTGTTTAAAGAATCAGAGGAAGCAGCTTCCTGAGAGAAGCTTAGACAAAGAGTGGCTAGAGGTCAAGGGAAGCAATAAAAGAGCAATGAAGTCTGTTTTGGAAAGAGCCCAGAGAAGCAGAGAGGTGGGGGGCTGGCTAGTTACCAAGAGTTTGAACAAATAATTCTGCCTCACTGAACCCCAAGGAGCAACGCTATTATTACAAATGAATCTGTTCTAAATGAAGCTTAAGTAAGTCTAATCAAACAATCTCTGATCTTTATCTTTCTCACTTCCTTCTGTCTTGCCATCATAGCCTGGGTTTCAGTGTTTGCAAGAGGTTTACAGGGAACGTTCTTTTAGCTTCATTCAATCCTGCCAGGTCTCAGATTAATGATTGTAGTGTTTGCAGCAAGTGGCATCTCACATCTTTTGCTTGAGCTGTGTTACATGTTTGGAAAGAAGGCATGCGTCTGGACATGATTTTTAAAAGGAAAAAACAATGCACAATAATGGGGTTCACAGACAGACCTGTTTTGTTCATGGACAAAATATGGTTGGTCTGGTTTATGAACCCTGAGGCTGTATTTTGTGAATTGGGATTTATGGCTAGCTCTTCCAAGTGAACCACAACCATTGTGGTTTATTCAGAAAAAAATGTGATCTATATTAATGGATCGACAGATCTAATGTTCCTGAACATTATGCTGGATGTAATTGTGACTATAAATACTGAAACTCTAAAAGGTTGAGTAGAAATGCCCTGGTTGTTTGGATCCCTAACATTCATGCTAATGTCTCTGAGGCTGTCCCAGGGCCTCAGTCCCTTATTCCCCAAGCAATTGTAGAAACCTTTAAAACAAAAAATAACCACGGGTCATCAAGCTTTTATCCACTGATTTACCTTAAGAAGAAATGACATTAGTGCAAATGTATAGGTGTCATGTTTCAAGATATCTAGCAACAATTTAATATTCCAGTAGCACATCATGAAGAAGTGTGACCTTTGAATGATCAGTAGGCTGAGAGACACTCAAATAAATTTCTGGAAGAGAACAATTGAACTCAAGTTGCTGCAGACAACCAAGTTCACCTAGTGCAGCAGCTAATAAAGCAAAATAAATAAACATACCATTCTATATTTGTTATTTCTACAGGAAACTTGGTTAAAACTTTCCTCATTTTTCAAAACAATACCTGCATGATGTTGAAAACTCTTTAATTATGGAGTCCTTGGTGTTCTCTGAGCTTGGTTGTTTGCTGAAGATGTTACCTGATTGGGTAGCGAAATATCTGCAAGCAAACAGTCAAGCTTGGAGAGCACCAAGGACTCCACAGTGCAACCTTCAGCTGCAGATATTCTCTTCTATTGGTACTCTTTAATTATTAATCCAGGGCATCCATAGTATCTTGTGGATGTCCTGGGTTCTACCCAGTAAAATTAGCTGACTCTTAGTTCCAGAAGACAATGATAATTCCTGCCTTTGCAAGTAGAGACATATTGCACTGGTGGGTTTTAATGTGTTGCTTCTGGTAGGTTTTAAAAATTATAGTTGCCATGGCAACTTCAGGTGTGCTGACTAGGCTGAACTGCTTCTTTCATCAGATCTCTCTTCTCTTCTTAGTCTCTCTTTTACTCTTCTTCCAAGGAGAAAGGGGAATATTACTAAGACTTGCATAGCTCAGCTCAGCTCAGCTAAATGGTGCAAAATTCACCAGAAAGACCTGGTGACAGTGAAAGACTAGCTTAAATCTGATCCATTTTGGAAGACTCCAAGGAATTACTAAGAACTCTTTTAGGTTTTATCCAAAGCTTTCTGCTGAGGATGAAGCCACACTTAGCTTTAGGTTTCCTTTGGATAGGTAGTTTTGGGGAAAGCTGGGAGATCCTACAACAATTTTGAAAACACAGATTTATTGGGGCTCCCATCCACCCCCACAACTTTGAAAAAAAAAAATTCTGATGCCAAGTTTCATTGTGACCATTGGAAATAGGACGCAAAATCCAATGGATGGTCAAATTATCAGTTAACATAATATGGAACCATTGAATATGTCAGAGCAGATGCAAAAATAACAGAAAGAGGAAAAACCAACCCATCCGTCCACTCCAATACAGAGAAAGAGAAAAACAGTCTTGCCTAAGTTAACTCTAAAGCCCCTGTCACACTGCCCAACAGATGCAAAACGTTTGTAAAAAGGACACAGCGGACGAGAAAAATGTTCCATCCATTGTTATCCGCTCTCAAAAGGGGCAAAAATTTGCATAAACAGAGCGGATAACACGGAAAGGAACGGACGGGGGGAGGATGCAGAGCGGATGGAAAGTGGATGAGGAATGGAATCATCCTTTTGCATCCTCTAGGCATCCTCTAGACATCCTTAATATCTGAGATAGGTCCCCTCTGTGAATGTTTTTTCCATTTTAAATGCTTTCTTTGCGTGCTGCATCTGCTTTCATCCTTTCTCCGTCCGTGCTACTAACGCTGCGTGTCTGTTCCACGGCCGTTCCGCTTCCTCCCTGCGTCTGTTTACCGCTGAAGCGGATTCGAGTTGCGCTGATGCATAGCAGATGCCTAGCGGATATAGCGGATGCGTAACGGATGATAACGGATGCAGAACGGATGTCCCCCGTATGCCTAGCGGATGCAGAACGGACACGTTTGATACATTTTCCGCTCAAAAGTTTTGAGCAGCTCAAAATCTTTTGAGCAGATGAAATGTCAATAGACGGATGCTGGATGGATAGAGAGGAAGCAAAACGGAGGCAGTGAGTACAGAACGGAAGCATCGCATTAACCAACAGATGGTAAGTGTTTTTCTCCATTTTACATCCTCTTTCCATCCATTGCTGCAGTGTGACAGGGGCTTAACATTTTGCATATTAGGGTAGCCATCCCTTTTAGACCTTACATTATTGTAACACACAGCCTACTGCAGTAGAGGACTGTGAAAAAGACATAAACATTCAAATAAACAACAGGAAATATACAGTTGTCGTTTGTCTCCTGCACACCTTGACAAAGAGGACTGGCTTTGTTCCAGTGGTGGTAACCTTGGGGGTGTCTTGAACATGTTGAAAAGCTGTGGCCAACAAGGCGGTAGCCGGTGTCACAACCGAACCAAATGGTGTTTCCTGGCTGCAGGCCAGAGTGGCTGAGGATAGAGCCATGGAGAGGTGCTGGAGGGAGGCTGCAATAAGGAGCTACACAAGTGGAAGGAAAACATAAATATGCATATACTCAGAAGCAAAGAATATAATGCAATTAGATATGAAGAGAAATGGCTTTGCTCAACTCCATTCCTTATAAAGTTCAGCCGTAGACCCTTGGCGCAGTATCTCCATGCCATTGAGATTTAATGCTATGCCTTTGGTAACAAACCAGACCCAAAGACACAGTTTACATTCATACATTAAAGCAGTTTTCCGCTTCTTGCACAACCTCAAGATGTATGGGACTACAGCTCTCATGGTTTCCCAGTAGGCACAGAAGATTCTGACAGCTGAAATTCATACTTGTATGAAGCATGGAAGGTAATAATAGTATTAATAATAATTTCATACAGAATAATTAGAGTCCAATGTCTGAGACATGTTATTTAAGGCCTTCAGACCTCAGCTGGGACCAAATACTACACTGTATAGTGTCACTGTTCAGAGACATTGTGGCTTCTGTTCTAAAAAAACCTGCCTTTTCAAATTCAGTTTGAGGAAAACTTTCCACTGGTTTGTTATCCTTACTTCTGTGTTTCCAAGTCATGCTGAGTTTTCTCCCAATAGTTGATTTATGTTAAAGACCCAACCTGTCTTTTCCATTTTTTGTTACTTACCAACACAGCCTCCTTCAACTTGGTGCTCTCCGGATGGGTTGGGTTACAGTTCCCAGAATTCTCTGCTACCATGGCTGTTGGTTAGCTGGGAATTATTGTAGTTGTGGTGCCAGCACATTTGGAGGGCACCAGATTGTAGGAAGCTGCCTTAAAACATGGTATAAATTAATAGGGCTAAACAGAAGCATTTGTACAACCAGGGTTGACTTCTTAATGGTATTTTAATTGTGGGTCTCGAACTTTTGTCCAGCATAGATTTTCCCTGCCTCCCCCACTTTTCAGTTTAGACATACACATGCATACTCTCATACCTGTATGATCCAGTAAAGTTATATAATGAAACTCATCATTTCAGTCATAAATGTAGCATACATTACTGGTAATAGTATCATTTGGTGATTTATGGCCTTACCAATATTGCAGGCTATGGGATGCTGATTATATTGAACCAAGTCAATCAAAGTTGTGAAAAGAGATTAGAGTGAAGTTAGGGACTTAAAATGGTATTTTGATGGAAGTTTCTGGAGAAGACGAAGTCATAGAATTGTGAGGTTCACCCCCGACATTTCTCCTTCACTTAAAATTACCCCAATGTTCTCCAGTTTCCACAAATGTCCACTATTGCCTCCATAAAATATCCATTGCTCTGATTTCAATTCCTCCCAGACAGTTCCCTTCAGCAGTTATTCTGATGATCTTTAATCAGATCCCAAATAAGTTTGTTTAGAATTATTCATCCTTAGCAACACTTTATTTGGCTGATCTCATGAAGTAAATGAGATCTTCTCAGTACATGGATGGAAAAACCACTAGGAAATTCCAGAACTAAGGGCTAAATAAAAAAGTTCAAAAAGCATTATAGAAAGAGATCTCATATCACTTCCATACTGTTCCCAAAGAACTACATAGTTGAGTTTGACTTAAAAGAATTTCAATTTAAATGTGGCAGAGGCAAAGTTAACTCACTTCCTTTTTTTAACTCAGAAAGTTGAAAGTTATGGTGAGCAAGCCTAAAATTTTAATTTAAGGAGAAAAAATAACCAGAACAGTGGAAAACATTTTCATTATATTGATATGTTTTCAAGTCAATAGGACTTCTCCCAGAGATTAGAAGAAATTATGCTGCCAACATGCATCTTTGGAGGTTAGAAATATCATTAGGAGTTCATGTTCAATTCACCTTCCTGGTGAATTTTGAATTTGGAATCTTCAAAGAAAGGACAGAAGGAGATTGTTAGATTCCCCTGACCCAATTGTTTTGCATAATTGTTAATCTAAGAATTTAAATGCTTTGATATTGGTATATTTTGTTCACCCTCAAGGTTAGAAATATTCAATTTGAAGCACTCCAGATATTGTCGAACTACAAATCCCCAGAATCTTTCACCATAAGTCATGCTTCTTATCGATGCTGATAGTTGCAGTACAGCAACTTTTGGGATAGCTCTCATCTAATTCTGCTGTGAGTCAAAACCAAAACATCAATTTTACCCTTATATTATTACATTTAAAACCCAAATCTATAAACTTTCTGATTCTTTATATTTCTCAGTCTTTTGGCTTTCTAACCCTTCAGAGTACAAATAATTTGGGACTCTAAAAAGCAAACCGGAATTATAAAGCAAGCCACAAAAATCTCAGTGGAATAAAATTGCTCTTGTTCGCTCAGTAAAATAATCAAAACGTAATTTCTTCCAATTAAATATTAGTTCATTCATTTACAGAATAACACCATTAATGTATTTATGACACATTTAGGCATGTCCCTGCCTCAATTTTGATTGCTTTTCATTAAGTAATTAAAAAAATTACTTTATTCCAAGAATGGCTTGTTTAATTTTGAGGAACTCTTTGCCAAACCTTTCATAATTGTTTTGATAAAGGTGGACTAATTAAAGTTCATATGAAATCAGGACCAGGATAAAACATCCACCATGAAAATGTTTATGGTGAAATGATTGTTGTTTCTCTACTGGAAAATTCAGAAGAACTATTACAGGTTCTTCTTTCTTGTACTACCATACAAAGGTAGCAAATGCAAAAGAAGTGAAAAATAGATTCAGATACTATTCTGTGTCTGTTTATGAAATTTTCCATAGCAGATCCTTCTTTGAGGCCAGGTGTGACTCCAAAAATGACAAAGACAAGTCCTTTTTCTGAGGACAATGAGACAGGAATGTCCTAATTTTTATTAACAGTGTTTAAGAAGTTTATTGATTGTGAATCTTTTATTGCACTTTTTAAAAAAAATAATAAAGCAAAATAATATAAAAAAACAGAAAGATGGAAAATAAGTAGGGAACAGAAAGTAATTATCATCTATTTTTTTCTCTTTGTTCCATTTAAACCCAATTTGAGAATATTTCTTCTTTCTGAAAAATGTTTCCAGTCATTGAAAAAAAAAAAATCTTCTGGTTCTTTTATTGCAATTTTAGGGATTAAGTTTAGTTTAGTTTTTGGAAGCCACCGCAAGTCACACAAATGTGTAGGATCCATGTGGATGTAAGAAAAAATGTAATTCACATTTTAAAAAATGTATTTTAGTGGGATTTTTTTTGTGGCAATGGTTGGGAAGTATATATGAGTAATAAGAAGCAAAGGTCAACTTTTCCCATTTTCTCCACTTTAATTTTTTTTTATAGACGTAGAACAGCATTTCTCAACCTTAGCAATATTAAGATCAGTGGTGGCATTCAGCCGGTCCGCACCAGATCGGGTAAACTGGGAGCAAGAATTTGCCATGGGTCGCCGAACCAGTAGTAAGTTCTGGTTGGCCATGCCGGTCGCCCTTCTGCCCGATGCTTGCTTATCCCGGCCGCCTGACATTTGCCTCAGGTATTTCTTTTTTTCCCTCTCGACAATCAGCTGTACATTGATCAGGTGTGCCGGGATTTCCCTTGCTGAGGCCCAGGAAGGCAAAAAATGGAGGGAGGAGTTCAGCCTCCCCCTCCATTTTTTTCCTTCCAGAGCCCCAGAGGAGCAAAAACACCCCCCCCCCCCCGAGGCTCTTCTGAGGCTAGGAAGCTCAAAAACGGATGGGGGCAGCAAAAAAGCAAAAAAAAAAAAAGCCACACCCATCTAGTCACATGCCCACACCCACCAAGCCGTGCCCACAGAACTGGTAGTAAAAAAATTTGAATCCCACCACTGGTATGGTACTGATATTTCATAGTTATGTCATCTCTATATGACCATGAAAGAATGGTTCCCAGTTATAAACCAACATTGTATTTTAGACAGATCTAAATAATTTCCTATGACAATGGCAATGTCTCTCAGCAGAGTACTCGTCTAGAAATTAGTTATGTAAGCAATGATTATTTCCTGAATAACAATAACCTCAATTTAGACATATTGAAATAAACCACATTATTTCTCATTCAGCAATTCTCACTTTAAGAAAGTATAATCCACAGCGCAAAAAGTTTTATGGTGAACTGAAAAGCTGGATTGTAGTGTTTATAAAATGAAACAATTGCAAACAAAATTAGTTGAATTTCAATAAATAACACCTTTTGGTTTTATGCACCATAGTATTACTTGGAGATTAGCCTGATGTATTCTTTCTCAATACAGCTATAATTAATAATAAATACCCTTTGCTAAATTAATTACTACAAAAAGTGCAAGCCATAACCCTGAATGCGATTCAATTTACAGCACAATTTGGTTCATGTTTATTCAGTAGCAAATTGCATAAATCCAAGACTCCAGATTCAGTGACCGAAAGGGTGGGTGAATGGAAGAAATTAATTAAACAACAAAAGCAAAGCCAACAAAATAAAAAAAAAATCCCAAACAGGCAAGGTTTTCTGTGAGAAAAATAATGAGATACATTTCTAGTTTTAGAATACTAGAAAAAATGTAAGTCAAGAATGAACATTTTCTTGTCAGCTTACCCCTGCTTTATGCAATGATGATCAGACTTCTTTTGTGCTCCCTACTCACCAGAATATCGGATCCGGAAACCCTTTCTGCTGTAGGCATGATCAGAGGACCAGTGGAGATAGGCTCTGTTTCCTGAAGTGGTCACCAGCAGTGGTGCAGAGTAATTTCCACTTAGAGACAGTAACAATGAACTTTGACCTGAAGGCCCTTTAGAAACATCAGAAAAGGAGAGCATGAGCCCATGAAAAGCCTTAATTTACTTTACTTTACTTTATGGTCATTGCACCCCATACAATAAAATTAAATGCCATTTTCAGTGTACATTATGACTATAAAATAAAACACAAATATACATCCTTCACCCAGGGGTGGGACTCTACCAATTCGCACCTATTCACTAGAACCGGTTGTTAACATTCTAAGCAGTTCGGAGAACCGGTTGTTAGAAGAAATTACTGGCCTAATCCTGTAAGGAAGGCTGGAAAGAAACATTCTGGTGTTGCTTACAGAAACTGCCTCTCTGTTAACCCTTATTACATTCTTGGCAGGACTAGACTTCCTGTCTCAGGAACTTCTCTGGAGTTTTTTCCCCCTCCTTTGCTGGTACTTTGCTTGTGTGGAGTGACCATTCAAAGTGACAATGGCACTGAAAAAAGTGACTTATGACCATTTTTCACACTTGTGACTGTTGCAGCATCCCCTCAGTCATGAGAGGCCAGGCGAGGAGATGCGTGCCTCGATGTGAGTGAGTTGGCCATGTCGAGACAGTAACATGACCACCAAGCCATATCCAGCCAGTCACATGACCACTAACCCATGCCCACTAATTAAGCCATGCCCACAGAACCGGTTGTTAAAAAATTTGAATCACACCCCTGCCTTCACCTTCTATAGAATTGAACTGAAAACCCCTAATATTGCATTAATATTGCACATGGGAGGTATTTATTGATATAAATAAAAAATAATAGTTATAATCATGATGTATAACAGTATGTAATCAAAAGAGATTATACTGTATGATAGTCACAATCAGGATATATATTATGATGTAAAAAAAGAGATGACTTGATATAACCAGTACACTGAAATTGATTAGAATTGTGATGAATAATAATGAAAAATGTACAATAAAAATATTTTTTAAAAAAGAAATGTGAGAATCTATTTATTTCTTCTTAGTTGTTTATTTCCTGTTCTTATAACTCATACTTTTGGGGTGAACTCAGAAACATCAGTGGAATCTCCTCTAATTTAATTTCTGCAACAAGAACCCTGGTAAGAAAGGTTGGGATAAGAAAGACTAACTCAAGATGATTAAATCAATTGTATATACTAATCAGTTCACTTGGAAAGTTCTTTTTACCTGTATTTGGGCCATCTTGGAGAAAATCTCCTGATGTGATATTCAAAGCATCATTTTGCACTTAGCCCAATGAAAGTAGTACAAATCTACCTGGTATGGAATTTTCCAATTCACGACCAATTTTGCTAGATGGCAATCCCCATAAACCTGAGACCATTCTGGATGGGGTAAAGTTGATTTTAGTTAAATTTATTGGGTGGGTGGGGGTTTATGGAGTTGGGAAAGGTTATATAAAAGACCAGAGAGGAGAGATGGTTGCAACAGCCTTCCTTTCTTTCAAGTTTCCAAACCCTAGAATTAAGAAATGCTGAATACAGACGTTTTTGCTGTCCTATTGTAACAGTGACTGACAGAGAAATCCTTTCTAATCAATCTTCATAATTATGAATAAATTCATCTAGTGAAACTAACATTGAGCTTAGGAAGAGCATGATTTGCAAGATAATCATTTGTTAGGGAAAATCTGAAAAGAAAGACCCTGAGGACTAAATGCAGTTTTCTCCAATATGAAAGAAAAAAGTATAGAAAGCAAAAACATGAAGGAAGAGGGGACAATTGTTTGTAAGGCTGAAGAAGGGCACTTCTTCAGCCTTTTAGAAGTTTACAGCCTTCTAAACTAGATGCCCTGACAGGTAATCTCCAAAGTTAAATATACAGAAAGTGAAATAATATGTTCTTTTCTATTGTCAATCACTTTAGTTGGGTAATCATGTCTTTTCGCAACACGGAATCAGAAAAAAAAGTTTTATTTACTCTTATGCTTATACTACATTTTCCTCTCCCCAGGGCAATTGATGTCTTATCTATAGAGGAATAGCCTAATGCATGATTCTACCAATCATATAATTCATGATTAATAATACTGGTGGTGAACACCTGATATTGTTTTCTCTAGCACTGATGATGTCACTAGTTTGGGTAAGGACCTCTCATTTCAATTCTGAGTTACAAATATTCTTCTCTATCCATTGCTTTTTCTTTCCCACTGGGTCAAATTCTGGTAGCTACAATACTGCAATGTGATTCCTGCCCTGTTCCCTTTCCACCACCTTCCACCCCTAAAGGATACTACATAGCTTAAGCAATCTTTCTTCTGGTAACCTCCCCACCCCACCCCACAATCTCATCTCCAAAACCATCCAGTGCTGATGACTTACCATCAAATATCCCAAACTCATCATACTTCTTCTCACTCAAGAAATATTCAACAGTGAAAGTGATGTTGTATTCGGGTTCCACTGCTATCATCCAAGAGCAAGTTTGGAAGTGAGGATAGCTGCCTGTGAAGGATGGGCTTAGGATCACTCCTGTGGAGTCACGGAGGACCTCATTCATTGGACAGTGAACTGATTGAGACACACACAAAAAAGCAAGGCACAGAGTGTCACTCTATGTCACTGTGAAAGAAAATTAGTCATAGAACTGTTAACTAGGCTCAGAAGATAGAGGAATCTGGCTAACTCATCTTGCAGGTCTCCCATGAGATCAAGATCTCAGCACTGAAGGCTAGTAAATTCTGGAAGTTAGTCCACAGATTGGTGAAGATTGCCTGTTTTGGTTCATACGAATTCACTAGGGCTCTATGAGAAGTCTTTTCCATCACCTATTTGACTATTTAACTGGGGGAAACAGTTCTGTTGCATCTTCCTCTAAATCAGCAATAGACTTTGCTTCCATAACTATCTCAGGACCTTTTAAAACTTAGTATTCATCCTTGTCTCTACTGGGTTTATGAGTATGAGATGGATTGGCATATTGCTTCTGAAAAGAAAATAACATTTGCACAAATATAAACTATGTACTGAAATCAAGAAAATGATCTGTTGTGGCACCTATGCCATATTTACTTTAGGTTCTCTTTCTAGAATAAAGCCTGGGTCTCCTTTAGAAGCTGAAGATGCAGACTGATTTATTTTTTGGCAATAAATAACAATCATCATCATCTATATTATTTTTTAAAGGAACAGTCTTTTTAACACCTATTCTAGGTATCCACAGCATAGGTCTCAATATATCTGTCTTTTTGTATATTCAGTATTAAATAGCAAGATATCCATATGCTGTATTACTTACTCCCTGCCATGAGTTCTGGGATTTTTTTGTACTTTCATCAAAGTCACTGACCTTCACAAGCTGGGGGAGGGCCTTCAAACTGGAGGTGGGTACCAAGCCTGCATGTCAGGATCTCATTTCCAACCAAGGTAAAACCAGGAAGACATTGATACCTAATAATATCACCTAAGGAAAGGAACAAAGAGGATCCAGCTGTGTTCCAAGAATTCAAAAGGACATATTTTGAATAAGGCTCATCAGATGGATCATGATTATAAGAGAACTAGATGTGAGGAAGGAGATCAGGATCTCATAAAGTTAATCAAAGTCAGGGGAGAGGAAAAAGCATGTGGACTAAAAGTGCAATTCTCAAATTGTTATCTTGCCAAATGGGAAATACCATCTACTATTAAATGAAAGCATGTATGTTTTGTCTCATGGTCCAGAAAGTCACTTTAGAGTAATGTTTCCCAACTGCATGGATTTCAACTTCCAGAATTCCCCAGCTAGCAAGTTGTGGCTGCACATTTTAAAGTTGCCAGAGTGGAAGTTAAAGTTGGAAACGTTATTTTCAAGTGTTAGTGATTTGAATTAGTCAAAAGACATGTCAAAGGAAGTAGGAGGTGGGAGAGGATATAGTGCATAGGCCCTATCACGGCTTCATGCTCTGGCACATTTTTATCTGATATCCTTGCAGCATACTTGGTGGTGTCATTAGGGAGAAATCTTTCGCCAAATTACTTTGCAAATTTCTCCCAGGTGTGTAGCACTACACATCAGAAAAGCCTTGTTATCTGCTACCTCTATTCTCTTGTGAAGCACTTCCAGTTATCCCCTTGTCTTCATTAATCCTTCAAATCTTTCAAACTCTGTATATGTCTGGTGTGGAGGTAAAGATCTACTCTTATGCACCACTAAATGCAGTGGGAGAATTCTAACTTGTGGGTAACATCTATTTTGTATACTCAAACTACTATTTTATTTTATTTTTTTGACTGACAAGTTGAAAAGTCCATCCTGTCTTGCTAATTTTCTGCTTGAAGAGTGAAGATGGTGTTGTATTCTGGTCCCACTGCTATCATTCAAGTGAGGATAACTTTGTTTTAAGCAAAGTGGAGTCCTGAAAATCCCACCCACCTTTGATGCGAAAATCAGAGTTTCAAATCAGGGATGAGCTGCTTTAGCTGCAAAATCAGAGATGAAGTGCCTTAGTATTAGCTGAACTGCCAAGAGCTAATAAAACTAGGACCTGGTTAGTATTGTATTTGGTAGGGAGACCACCAGGAAATCCAAGAGTTGCAAGAACAGAAAATTTAAAAAAAAAATATAAAAAACCCAACCCAATGGCAAATAGCTATTCTGAATATCTTCCATATTGTTGCCAGGAATTGAGCATGCCTCAAGAGGGGCTTTGTGGATTATAATCATATGAGGAACAATGCTGGTTCTAATCTCTGTGATCTTCCTGGACTGAAGCATTCACTCCTCAGGTAAATTTCTTATAGAAGCTAATCCTGACTTTCATTTTAAGCTGTGCAGGCCTTCCTCCTCTCATCTAGAGCAGATAAAGGCATTGATAGAAGAGGCAGGGTTAATGCAGTTGTTGTTTGTTCTCTTTTATGTGATCCTAGCTGCAACCAGTAGATTCCTGGCACTTACAATGAATAAGGAACACAGACTTCACTGTGCTGGGATGCTGAACTGCATGTGGCAAGAACAGGAATTTTATTTACTTAATTATTGCAAATAAGTTATGGGTACCTCTTTCAGGCAGTGAATTAGGACTGGCATGAGAATAGTGAGAACACTATCTTTCTGTGATTTATACCACCTGAGTACATCCAAAGAAAATACTAGCAAAATCATGCACGAAATACCTATATTGTAATCTTCATTCTCAGTGATGATTTCAGCATTTGGGACCATAGTTGGTGGTTGGCACTTAGAAAGTTGATAGGCTGGAAAGAGAAATAAATAAATTAAGCACATGAGAGTACCAAATCTCTAGTTATGGGACTTTTATATCTTTGTATTATAGATCCTCGGCAAAAGTTGGAATCACTTGTTGAGATAGGTGGCCATATAAATTGAATGGATGAGTAAATAAATAATGAACAAAGAGAGAAGCAAGAAGCTGAATCTCTGGAAAATCAATTCCACAACAAACAGAACCTGCTCCCTGGGGGTGGGGTGTGTGTGAAACCAATTTTCTCCTTTTTGTAGCCTTCTGTGGTTCAACATTTTGAAGATTCATTGGGCCTCAAGGATATTTTTTTTCAGAAGAAATACATTCTTTTTTATTTTGTAAGTCAAACATGTTTCTTATTCCTTGGTTACACCAACTACACAATTGTTCACTCAGCATTTGAATTTATTTGTGTCACTGTTCACACAACTTGAATTAAATGGGTTATTGAATTAACCCATTTGCTTGATTTGCACAATACCTGGGATCTCAAACTCAATGGGCAGAGTTAAGCTACAAAAAGCATTTCTAATCTTAACAAAAATCAATGCATGCAGCCCTTGGCTTTTAATCAATTTGATTAAACATCCTGTGCAAATCCAACCAGAGGGATAAGGGCTACTTATTGGTCTAAATTAGTGGTTTTTATGCTGCATCAGGCACAGTGGTATGGCAGAGAAAGCACCTGATATACCTTTGTTGAATACATAAGCAATATCCAATTGAACCATCACTGTTACATGCAGTAGGTTGCAAAATAAGTGTGACAACAAACCCTTGCCCCACAGTAAGCTGTACACACCATAGAAGTGGATGGCAAAGAGGCCTCCATTGGCTGCATCACTATGAAACTTCATCAGAGCATGGTTGGAAGAGCTTTGGATGGCTTTCTTCACGGAGTGTCCTGTGAAAACCCCCAACTGGGGAGCTGTCTCTTGAGAACCATCCCTGAAGAGAAAGGGAAAGAAATACAAAAGAGTAACAGAAAAGATACAGTTAAGAATGGGAGCATGATGGATCAGAGTTTGTACATCACCCAGGTTATTGGCGGAAGACAATTCCAACTGAGATTTTTAAAAGGGCTGACAATCCTCTTGATGAAAGAGCCAGATGATCCTTGGAAGGCCAATCAGGCACTTCCAGTGGGTCAATCTGGCTGAAGGATCCACAAAGTTCTGATACAGGCCACAAGACCTAAAAAAGGCACTTGTTCCTACTTTATTTTATTTGAAAGATCTGTCTAGCTATGCACTTGAAGATGGCTCAGTTTCCAGCCTAGAAATACAATATATAAAAAACAAATAACTTGTATATACATAACCTTTGTTAAGTAGTTTTAGTTTGCAATAAATTGTAACTAATGGAAAAAAATACAAAATACCTATTTTAAATTTGACTACAGAAAAGCATTCCAGCATTGCCACTCCAGCTTTTGCTATGCAAAATGGTTTCTAAACACTAAATAAAGAAAAGACTTTATAACTGAAAGGGTATTAGCATAATCCAGCACAGAGGATAAGTAACACAATACAACACTTCAATGTGAAAGCAACACTGCAGCTCTTCCTATTCACACCTCGATCTCTCTATGGTCATGAGCTTGCTTCCTCTGGTAGACTTCTGATCTAGAGGTTGGTGGATCCTCACTGGACCTCAGAGCCATGAAAATGAGAGTAAACAATAGCTGTTGTTTATTGGCAACAGGGCATCTTTCCAAGTTTCTCCATGATATCCATTTTCCAAATCAATCAATTTCATCACTGCCATTTCATTGTCACCATCTCTCTCCAGATGCTCACTGCTACTTCAAAGTTCTTTGGGAAGCAAACTGAAATGTTCCCTTTCCTCCAGGGATTTGGAGGAAAAGATTTTCCAATGTGATGTCTTTTTGTAGTATATATGTTATTGACCTGGGTCTGCTGCCATCAAGTTTCCTAATCCCAGCTTGGGCAGTTTCCCTTGAGGTAAGTGAAAAACTGATATCTCCAGACTTCTCATGATGAGAGGCTCTCTCATCATCTTCTAAGGGTAAGAGAACACAGCTATGACAGGGTTATAGCAATACCTACTGAAAAAGCTGGGCTCAGAGGGAGCCCTCAGCTCCAAGTGCCACTCACCAGACAGTGATGAAGTCATTGTACGGCTCTGTTTGCAGCAAGGTAAAGTTGAGGTAGATGCCATATCCAGATGACACTACAAATAGCCATGTACAGTCCTGGGAATTGGGATACTGATTGGGAAATCCGGGGGAGTAGATTGTTCCATTTTGGGCAGTCATGTTTCCTCCACAGGGAACTGTATCCAAGTGACCACAAAAAGACATTAAGAGCTACTAAATATGAGTACTTGCAGAATAGTGGTGGTATGATTTTAGTATAATTTGATCTATTTTAAAGTCCTCCAAACTGCTATTACCATAATCTATACCATGGCTGTCAATCTTGCAGCCCATGGACCAAATGCATCATGGACTGCCCATGCCCATGCCCATGCCCAGTTTAGTGAAGGGGAAAAAGTCATGATACATCATGTGATGATGCTATGATGATGCAAGTTTGACACTCCTGATCAATACAGTGTTTTTTAATTTTGGCCACTTGAAGATGTGTGAACCTCAACTTCCAGAATACCCTAGCCAACACTCTTCTCTGTACAGGCAGCAGGGAGAGAGAATACCCAACTCAGCTGAGCAGAGAAGATTAATTAAACATAAAACAAGCCCTTAACTCCTTTTAGGTTGGAATCTTTTCAAAATCTGGTAAGTCTCCCTTAACCAGTTAACTGTGCATTGTGAATTTTGTCAATTTGTCTTGCCTGGGGCAACTGTGGTTGCTAAAAGGGGCTACTATATAGCTCAGCATATACAGAAGGTTATAAATCATGGGAAGCCTTCTTCTGACAAACCAAAGTTTCTTCCGATGAGGGTGTGAAGAGAAAATATATGAACCTGTGGATGAAGCAAATTTAGCAAAGTTCAGCATTACTATACTTCTATTCATACTGTTTTCTGGGAAAGCCACCAAGAGCAAATGTCCACATGAAAGGAATACTGAGAGAAGCATGCACAAAGATGGAGGTGAACAGATACAACAGTCATACTCAAATTAAATCAAAGCTGTGGAAAAGAAGAGATTTGTCACTCCACAAAGGAACAGAAATTAAAAGCCACTGACATTATAATTAATGGTATCTAAGTACTGTGGAAGCAATAAAGCTGAATTAATAGTGGTATATTTCTAAGTGAAACAGAAATCAATAAAGGGCAAAGACCAACCAGTTCAGGTTTGTAGCCAGAAATGTGTAGTGGTCCTGGTGCTGAAAGATAGGTAAACTATATGTATGGAAACAAATGAATTATGATGCCTCTTGCCAAATACCAACAAGTCAGGTATACACATTTAATAAGTATGTGTTATATCTCAGGCATGCTAATTCAGTGTGTTATTTTCTCTTTTGTTTTCTTAATAATCAATCCCCTTCCAAGAAAAGTCTCAATAAAGTCATACCTTCACACCTGGGCAATGGATGGTCCCAGTTCCTATTGGTTCCATGTTGACAGGTTAAGACTGGTTGTCCAATCAGCTGATAGCCAGGGAGGCACTCAAAAGAGATGGATTGCCCCACACTATAACCTGCTCCTCTTACTATGCCATTGGCAAAGGGCTCAGGATCTGGGCACTCCTGGAGTTCATAAGCTGGATATCATAAAATAAAAACATGGCAATGGATTTAAAACCAGTTATTCCTTCCTTCAGAAATGCTTTACCTTCAGATGTCTTATGGGGAAAGACTATTAGTCAACATTGTAGCACATGCTCATAGTGAAGGGCAAAAGAGTAACTGAGGATGGAAAGCATCCTGACTTGAAACCTTGGAGGAAGTTAACAATCAGCAATAACAATAGTGGGCAAGTTGTATAATCCCTCCTATATGCCTAATTTTGTTTACAAGTCTTCTCTAGTCAATCTGCAGGATTTCCAATAGGGTACTCTTCTCCAGATTCCCCCCAAAACTGCTTTCAATGGTCAGATATGGCTAGCCTAGAGAGCACTTTCTTTCATCCCTAAATGGCCAAAGATCTAACTTGGTATAAGACAATTTACTTTGTTCCAATGTTCTCTCAGCTGAACCATATTTGTGGCAACTGATCTCCAATCTTTAAGCACAAGCTGCTTAGCAACCAAAGCTGAGCTATGAAACCAAGCTGCATGGTGTTTTGTATGGAACTTGGTAGGTTCCAAGTACTTCATTCTGATTGGCCAAAAAGGCTACTTACGGATTGGTTCACTAGGAAAGAGTTAAATAACTGTCATTGGCCACAAGCCGGCAGGCTAGCCGCTATATAAAGGGCTGCCGCAGCTTGGGCCATGTTCCGTTTCTTTACCTAGTGGTTTGAAATAAAGAGTTGTTGTTTGGAACCTGGTCTCCCATGCTTCTTTCCAGACAGAACACTGGCGACAAAGATGGGATCATCGTAGAAGCAGAGACTGAAGCACATGGCGATCTGAACCAAGCGAAAGAGATGGCTGGTAACAATGTGCCGCCCACACCCTTCAATCCAGATGTAGAGGATTGGGAATCGTATATCGATCGCTTATGTTCTTAGAAAGCAATGAGATGGAAGAAATCTCGGATCAAAGGAAGATGGCTGTCTTCCTTACACACTGCGGACCAGCCGTAGTCAAAATGGCAAAGGCGCTGTTGAAATCCAGAGATGTCAAGCAGATGACCTGGTCTGACCTGAACTGAATGCTCTGAACTCACTATTCACCAGTGGTCTCAAATCTCATCAAATGACATGAATTTCACAAAAGGGACGAGAAGGAGGATGAAACCATTGCAGACTTTGTGGCGGCTTTGAGACACATTGGAGGGGCATGTGAGTTTCAAAACATGGACGAGGCCATGAGAGACCGTGTAGTCCTCGTCCTGAAAGACTCTACCCTTCAGAGCAAATTACTCAACAGGCCGAATATAACCGTGGCCGAGGCCATTGCTGAGGCAACCGTCACCGAAGCAGCGAAAAAGTCAGCAGGCACCATGCAACAAATGAATGCAGTTCCCGACCTGCTGACTCAAATGAGGGAGAAGAAGGCAGAGGGAGGAAAGAAACAGTCCACAGCGATAACCCACCACGAGGATGTCGAAACCCAGAGTGACACCGAAGACGATGACGAAGATGTCCATAGACTCTATTCAGATAGAAAATGGTGCAAAAAGAGGAAGAATCAGCGGGAATTCCAATGTGTGGGCTGCGGAGGCAATCACCCGTGGTCTGAATGCAGGTTCCTTGACGCAATATGCTGGGCTTGTAATAAAAGGGGTCACATCGAAAGGGTCTCACGCAACAAAAAAAAGCTATAGTCCAAAAGGACGCGGCAGCACCCCCCCCCCAGACACGACGACAGACAAGTCGGCAACCGATGGAACCAAAATAAAAGAACCGTTGACAGAGAAGAAATGCATCAGATAGTCACCATCAAGAATTCCAGGGCGGAAAGTGGAAAGAAGGTTCGGATAGAGGAGAGCATTGAGGGGAGACCCTGTGAGATGGAGGTCGACTCAGGATCACTCTTATCGATGGTATCCTGGAATATCATCCGGCGCCTAATTCCAAACATCAAGGAGAAAGAACTAAAGAAACAAAAACTTGTGCTGAAAGACTACCAGGGAAATCGAATCCCTGTAATTGGCCTTGGACATTTTTTAGTTGAATTTAAACAACATGCCGAAGTCTTGCCCCTAACTATCGTTGACCATGACCGCCCTAGCCTGCTAGGAATCGAATGGTTCACGCCTCTTGGAATCGGGATGACCAGTATCAACAGCATCGCTACTACCAACTGGGAGGAGAACCTACTCGAGGATTTCCAAGATGTATTCAACAGGACTCTAGGCAAGTACCAGGGGACCCCAATCTCATTTAGCCTAGACCTGAAAATAGCCCCCATTCGCTTAAAGGCCAGACGCGTTCCATTCGCACTTAAACCAAAAATTGATGAACAGCTGAATAAGTTGATAGTGCAAGGGGTTTTAGAACCAGTCGACCATGCCAAGTGGGAAACCCTAATTGTAAAGCCCATGTCACACTGCACCAACGGATGGAAAGAGGATGTAAAATGGAGAGAAACACTTGCCATCCGTTGGTTAACGCGATTCATCTGTTCTGTACTCACTGCCTCCGTTTTTCATCCTCTCTATCTGTCCAGCATCCATCGACTGAGGTTCCATCCGCTCAAAAAGTTTTGAGCTGCTCAAAACTTTTTGAGCGGAAAATGTATCCAACACGTCCATTCTGCATTCACAACGCATACAGGGAACATCCGTTCTACATCCATTGTCATCCGTTACACATCCGCTATATCCACTGGCATCCGCTGCGCATCCGCGCAACTCACATCCGCTCCAGCGGAACACAGGGAGGAAGTGAAACGGATGTGGAATGGACACAAAGCATTAGTAGAACAGATGGAGAAAGGATGAAAGCAGATGCAGCTCTCATACAAAGCATTTAAAATGGAAAAAACGTTCGCAGAGGGGACCTATCTCAGATATTAAGGATGTCCAGAGGATGCCTAGAGGATGCAAAAGGACACATAGTGGAAAACCTATATTGCCTATAAAAAGGGGGAGCAACTCACCTGGATCTCACTTTCAGTCCAGCAGCCCTGCGGTGCAGACCTCTTCAGCCTTCATCTGGATCTTGCTCTTCCACAGCATCCAGTCATCTCCACCATGGATCGTAACACACTCCTTTTGGTAGCCACCATCGTTCTGCAACAGTGCGAAGCCATCTACAGGGTCTGTGAACTCTACTACAGGAAGAAAAGGAGGCGTCCAAAAAGTGTCTGTGTCCGAAGATGGATCAGGAGAAGAGCAGAGTACAGACTGTACAACAAGCTGATGGTGGAGATGAGGAACGAAGACACTTGTGCATTCAAGAACTTCATGAGGATGCGTCCAGCCATGTTTGATGAAGTTGTGGAGCGGCTGAGATCCAGGTTGACCAAGCAGAGCAACAACTTCAGGCCCAGCCTGGACCCTGGGATCAAGGTGGCACTCACTCTGTGCCACCTGGCCTCAGGGACCACGTACAGGAACATGCAATACGTCTGGAGGGTGCCACCCAACACCATCAGCATTGTGGTCAGAGAAGTGGTGCAGGCCACCATCAAAGAATACCTGGAGGAGCTCTTCCAGTGCCCCTACACTGAAGAAGTCTGGAAGAAAGTTGCAGAGAGTGGTATCAGAGGTGGAACTTCCCATACACCGTTGGAGCCATAGATGGAAAGCACGTGGCCTGCAAAGCTCCAGCCAAGTTGGGCTCCACTTATTTCAACTACAAGGGCTTCTTCAGCATCATCCTCTTCGCCATGGTCAATGCTGACGACCAGTTCATGTACATCGATGCTTCAGGCAAGAGGTCAGCTTCAGATGCCCAGGTATACAATGCCAGTGACCTCAAGGAGGGGCTGGAACGCAACCTCATCATGGGCTTCCCAGATCCAGAACCCCTGCCCAATGACACACAAGATGTGCCCTACTTCATCATGGGGGATGACGCCTTCTCCCTCAGAACCTACTTCATGAAGCCCTACACCTCCAGACTCCTCACCCATGAAGAGAGGATCTTCAACTACAGGCTGTCTAGGGCAAGACGGGTGGTGGAGAACGCCTTTGGCATCCTGGCCAACAGGTTCCAGGTACTTCTCACCACCATGCAGCATCACCCACAAACCATGAGGAGGATCGTGGAAGCTTGCTGCATCCTGCACAATCTCATGCGCACCCGCTACCCAGTCTTGTAGAACAGGCTCGTGGACCTCCAACAAGGCAATGGGGACATGGAGCCTGGGGAATGGAGGCAAGGGCGAAACCTGAAAGACACTAAGGATGTGCAAGGCCCCAACAGAGTTTCACGTGAAGGGAAGAAGCAGCTCAACCTCCTGAAACACTGGTGCAACTCCCCAGCTGGAGCAGTGGAGTGGCAAGACAGGATGATAGATGCTTAATGGATGCTTCCTTCAGCCTGTCTCATCACACTGATGAGATTGGGCCATGTATGTTGGGTGGGCCTACAGTGAACAGGGCATTTAATAAAGAGTTGTGTTTATGTTGACATGTGTGGATGAATGATTACATTATTATTGATAATAAAGGGCCATAGGTGTGGCACCTGGGAGGGTGGACCAAACAGTCCCACTATGCTTGCACTGGAGGTTTATCTATCCCACAGCTATTACCCATCCCAAAGGTATCCCTGCCCATCCCACAGCTATTATCCATCCCAAATGTATCCCTGCCCATCCCACAGCTATTACCCATCCCAAAGGTATCTCTGCCCATCCCACAGCTATCTTTACCCATCCCAGAAGCATGCAAAGGCTTAAACCATTTCTAAAAGTTTCCACCAAGACTTTATTTAATAAAATAAATGAAGCAAGTGTGCGAAGCAAAGATAATCTTTATTAATAACGTTGTAAAAGAAAAATGACCCAAGTCAAGTTTCCAAAGCAAAAATAAAGTCAACAGGTAGTCACCCAGTCTCTGGCACTCTTCTTGGTCACTCAGATGTGTGCCCAGTCTCAGGGGTAAAGAGTCCAGGGGCTGTGGAGGTGGCTGCTGCTGGAGTGCTGGTCTGAAGCGCCACTTGGGTGCCTGGCCCCGAGAGGACAACAGGGGACGGTGTGTTGAGGAAGCTCTCAGACAGCTGGCTCAGCACCGTGATGTTGAGAGCCCCTTCCTCCATGACATGGGGTGTCAGTCCCAATACCAATGACAGATGTACTGAGGCCGGGCTTGGCTGTGGGGTGGAGGAAGGAGCAGTGTAGTGGGGCTGTCTGGTCTGCAGCTTGGTGAGGACTGGCATCGGTGGCATCGGTGGCATCGGTGGCATCAGTGGCATGAGTGGCATTGGTGGCATCAGTGGCACCGGTGGCATCCGATGTACCTGTGCCTGGACTGGGAAGGGCTGCCTGTGCTGCTGGACCTCCTGGTAGCCATAGTCTTGGTAGTGTAGGGCCTGTGGAAAGCCTTGGGAGGGCAGTGGGGTGGAGGAGCAGGCCTGGACTGGGTGGGAGCAGGTTCATCTTGGTCTGGAGGGTTGTGAAGAAGATTGGTGATCCTGTCCTTCACCACCTGGTACTGGGATTCCGACATGTTCATGAGGGTCTGGTTGACATAGGTGAGGAAGGGCTTGCGGTTGGAGGATGGGGCGTCGGTGTGTACCAGCTGAGAGAGGAGATCTACGCTACTCCTGATGGTGTCTCTTATCTCCAGCAGGACAGTGTGGCTCTGCCCCTCCGGTTTGCCTCTCTGTCTTTCTGTGGAGGTGGAGCTGGGGGTGGATGCAGGTTGGCCTGTGGTGGAAGTGCCGTCTCCTTTCTCCCACTGCATCAGGGGGTCCTCCACGCACTTCGCCACGGG